>JAOTQR010077997.1:0-11667 GCA_025774065.1 Solanum ossicruentum
CTTCAGGTTGGTTTTCTGTTAATTTTAATCAATTTAATATAATATATTATATTAAGGCAGATGCAGGATTTCTGTCATGACCCAAAAACTGAGGTCATAATGGCACACATCTCAACTCAACTTGATATGTAAGCTAAACAGTAGAACCATGAACGAGACTCCCAAAGGAAAGTTAGGCCACAAATGAAAGGAAGGAAATACATGAATTATCCAAGAATCTGGTGTCATAAATATAAAGAGCATCTAATACAATTCTGGAATAGTACATACAACTCAATCATTGAATAAAAGTAATTACTACAAATAAAGATAGAGTTGTTAGTGGTCCGAATGTCCCGAATCTCACCATCAAATCTGATATAGGTACTCCGCTAGAATCATCAGTTATCACAAAGATAATCCTATCTAGAATCTGCATCCATAAGGAGATGCAGAAGTATAAGTGAGTATAATTCACATATACCTAGTAGATTTGACCGATTGGATATTAGAAAATTCATTAAACTATTCAATAAAGTAGGAATGCTTTTCTTGCATATAGGAAAAACAGTCTGACTTCAATGCTGCCAATTTGTATATATATAATGATGCGAATATAGTACATACATGAGTAATTATGGATAAGTCACATACCCACATCATCGGATAAGTCGATATTCGTAGCATAACTGTAGCACCTTGCATGTTGAAAAGCCAGAATCATGGAAAAGTTGTAGAAAAATTTGAGGCTGGCTGTTGTTACGAGCCAATCTACGGCTTGTGGATTGAATTACAGGCCGTAGGAAGATTTCGTTGTTGAGGTCCTGAAGTTGGTAAAAAATTTTGATCACTCAAAGTCACTTAAAAAAGAACTTTATGAGTTGTACTAGGAAATACAACCCGTAAACTGGGTTGTGAAAGGGATCTTGAGAAAGAAAATTTTTTCTAAGTCTGGAGGGAGTATACGAAAGGATTCTATGGTCTGTAAATGGAACTGTGAACTGTAATGTGATTCATATTTTCAAGGTACAAATTTTAGCAGCACAAGTTTTGAGACCATTCCAGTATGAGCCAAAATACGACTTGTAGATTGGATTATAAGCCGTAAACAGGGCTCGTAGATGGGTCCGACAATTTTTTTAAATGAAAGGATTTTTGGTCATTTTCAATCCGTTTAAACTTCTAAACTATGCCATTGTGACCCTCTTCTATCACGGCCTAAGCCAAGGGCCTAGATGTGACACGACACATAGGGAATCTGAAGGGATCCCAAGCAAGACTATTAACATATTATTACACATCCTTGGTCACAGAAGCAATAAAATGTCAATAAAAGATTTTAAATAGGGATAGTTGGGGGTTAGGGACATCTTTCAAAGCATATAACATCATAGAGTAAAGAGAGTCAAATCTCATAGCATCAATACATGTCTTATCCAACAACACCTCTAAACATAAAACTTGGTGGGGGCCAAGACAAATAACCGAGCTCAAACTCATAGTCAAAGTATACAATAAAGGAAGAGAGTTGTAATACATGACATATGATCATAAACATAGTCCCCAGAATGGAGGACTCATCAACTAGCTTGAGAGAAAAATCACACTAGCCACGTGGATAAGAATGATCAAGTGGGGCTCTGGTCCCTACTTAGTGATATCATGTAGGCATAGAGTATGCATTAGTACGTTTGAATGTACTAAGTAAGTAGGATGCAATGCAACAAGAGATAGACAACATAATCAAAATGCATAATCATAGCAAAAGATAGTATATTAGCAATATGGCATGCATGAATGATTCGTGGTTATTTTTAATCGGCCAGCACTCCACCCCATACAACAGGGCCGGTCTAAGCATGAATTCAAAACTTTATAATTAATTTTTATTAAAATATAATCAAGTAAATAAAGTTATATCTAGTTATTCAATAATTAGTCTACATCTACACAACAGAAGTTTTTGCAAGAGAAAACTTATGTAATTTTAAAAAATAGATATTTTAAATAAAAATTAATTGTTAATGAGA
Organism: Solanum ossicruentum; assembly: GCA_025774065.1. NCBI lineage: Eukaryota > Viridiplantae > Streptophyta > Magnoliopsida > Solanales > Solanaceae > Solanum > Solanum ossicruentum. The sequence goes on from JAOTQR010077997.1 coordinate 2,010, forward strand.
CATTTATAACTCTTTGAAAGTTTGAATAACACATTATTTTTTTTTGTGTTATAATTATTCAAAACAAGGACTAACATATATAGTAATTGATAAAATTATTTCACTTATTTTAATTATGAATAAAATATTTGATTATTTATTAACATTAATATTGATTTGATTTTGATTACAACTTTCTTTGAGTTACTGACATCAATGTGTTGTAGAACTTTTTGAAAATTTCCAAATTTTAAATTCTACTTTGAAATAATATATTCGAAGATAGAAAAAATCATGATATAATTAAAAATTATTTATAAATTAAGTCAAAATATATTCTTTATATATAAGATTTAGTTGGATCTAACTTATTCTTTAGTTAAATCTACAATAATTATTTGATTAGAGGTCATATTAAAACCAACATGGTTATCAAATTGGTGTAACGACTATATCATTATGATTTTTATAATATGATAATGGGTATTAGGTCTAGGTGTTTTGAGTTTTACTTACTGTTATAAAAATATTTTTAAAATACAATGTCACGCCCTGGGAAGATACTCAAGACGTGGCTGGCACTCAGAAACTATTGCTAGTCCCCCAAGCAAACCACTTGGCCTTATCACAATCATTCAATCAATAAACTCTACAAATCAGCAGAAGATATAAGAAAGTAAATGGGCATATCTATATAGTCTCAAATAACATAATAAATGAAAGGCTAGTAGAACGAACTAGCTCAATAAGTCTCAACAGTCAACATTCAACTCTAGTCTATGAAGCCTCTATCACTGTCATATCAAGTGGTGTCAATGACAGACTCATGGCTACATCAAATCAAAGGTAAGCTATCAAGTCTAACTCTATAAGTAAGACGAAATAAAAGTAACAAATCCTCCGAAGTAAGGGGGGCTCACCAATCAGCTGACTGCTTAGATCCTCAATGATTCATCTCTTGAAGAACTCTAATCCTTGTATCTATATCATAAAACGATGCAGCATCAAGTGGCGTCAGTACGTGGAATGTACGGTATATAAAATAGTTGAATGAAACTAAACCATGTAGAATATATGGAATAACAATCAACATAATATAGTAAATAATCAATATGTTACATGTTTATCTAAAGCAAGGATAAAGAGTAGACAAGTGATCCATCAACCAATCAAACCTCATCAATCAAATCAGACTCAACTCATCTCATCTTATCTCAACTCGGAGTACTTAATGTGGGAACTTTTGGGGAGTTTATCTTATCCGAAAACAACCACTTATGAGCCAGTGATTGTACAACAATCACGCTGATGTTATCACAGTTGTTCCGCACTTTCCAGGTAGGAACGAGTATGATCAACAAGGAATTTGAACTTTGTCGTCCTCTATTGTTTCAGGGACGTAAGAGGGCACTATGAGATGCAGTGGTTCAATCCTCTCCTACGCTGGCCCAGCGTAGATAATGAGTGCAAGTGGGACTCACTCTTACTTATTTTGGTGCTCGATACTCCACTCAAGATTTAATGCTCATAAGACTTTTCCTCTCATCTCAATCATCCCCATAGAGGCACTCATCATCACAATTAGTCTCTTGGAGACTCTCATCATCTCACTAACTCAAACTTAAAGGTCCTCTATTATTTAAGGGACTTTAACTCATCTCAGTCAACTCAATTCTCATTTAAGAACTCAAGGACTTAGATCAACAATTAGAAGAAGTCGTTTAGATAGAACGCAAGAACTCAATTATGAAGACTCATAGGATCACCAAGTCCAATTTAACTCATCCTCATGCTTACATCAAGACTTCACTCAACATACTTAAACCAAGGCTCGTAATCTCATCCCTAAGTTCATTTATGCATGCTTTCACAATTTAACATGTAGGATTGATACAATATCTCATGAAAAGTATTCAATTCAAGAAAACAAGTCTATGATGATCATCTACATATCAAAATACATGTAGTAAGTAAAATTTTAAGAAAATAATTAAGAATCATGTATGTGGACTCATGAACTTTCAACTCTATTTTAAGACCATCTATGAGGCACATGAGAGAACAATCTCATGGTTTTAGTTTAGCCTTACATTCCTGGGATGAAGCTATCAAGAATCAACTTCAAGAATTTTCCTTCAAATTCTCCAATCTCCGCTTCTCTCTTTTCTTCCCTCAAGCCCTAATTTTTCAATGACTTGAAAAAGATATAGAATGGGGTTTTGACCATTTTTACACTTGAAACGACCTATTTTGATCGTGCATTGAGTTTGAAGGGGCTGAGAATTATTCGGAATGCCCTTCACGAATTTTTAGAAAAGTTTTCACTTTGGAATAGTGGTTCCGCGATGCGGACCCATAGCACACATGTGTATGTTTTTCTGGAAATTTTTCGAACGAGTATTTCCAATCCTGTCGAAAAAAATTAAAAAAATAAGTGTAAGTCCACTACAGAGGCGGATGCGCCTCTGTCATGCACTGACACTACTTTTCATTTTTGGACCAATAAATTATCTTTTGGGCCAGTCGCTCTAAAAATCGACCGAAACTATTCTCTCACTCAATTATCATGTTGATCGTATATCTGGCCTCAGATTTGCAAATAGAGCATGGGAAGACATGTTATGCACATGTCTGTTCCCTAGGGGTATTTTGATAATTTTATCGGGTGTTACATCATATCCTCCTTAAGATCATTCATCCTTGAACGATGAATAAAAGGGGATATCAAGGCACGAATAGACTCAAAACTCATCTCAACATCACATCTATCAATCCAACTCTAGACTCGTCCTCAATCATCAATCAACTCTATTTAGGCTCAAGAATAGACAATCAATCGAAGAATAGACAGTCAACTGAAGAATAGACTATCAACTCAAGAATAGATAGTCAATTTAGTCAAGGGTCCGAAAATTACCTTCAACACTCTCATCATTAGGCATGAACAGGTACACATATTTTGCTTTCATCTCTTCCTCAGCTTTCCATGTGGTTTCCTCAATGAATTGATTTCTCTATAAGACCTTGACTGAGGCTATCTCTTTGGTTATCAATATTCAAACCTAATGATCAAGAATTTGGACTGGAATCTCCTCATAGGAAAAGTTATCCTTCACTCCAATACTCTCAACAGGGATCACCAAGGTAGGGTCTCCTAAGCACTTCTTCAACATCGAAACATGGAATACTGGATGAATACTGTCTAACTCAGAAGGCAACTCTAACTCATAAGCAACCTTCCCAATCTTTTTTACAATCTAATAAGGTCTAATAAAGCAAGGAATCAATTTCCCCTTCTTCCCAAATCTCATGACACCATAAATAGGTGACACTTTCAGGTATATACAGTCATTTACCTCAAACTCTAAGTCTCTTTTCCTCACATTGGTGTAGGATTTCTGGCGACTTTGTGTAGTCTTAAACCTCTCTTTAATGATGTGACCTTCTCCATCGATTGATGGACAAGATTAGGCCTAGTCAAATCTGCTTCTCCAATTTCAAACAACCCAATTGGTGATCTACACCTCCTCCCACACAAGGTTTCATAAGGAGTCATTTGAATGCTTGCATGATAACTATTGTTATATGCAAATTAAGTTAATGGTAGGTGATAATGTGAATTTCCTGTGAAATCAAGAATGTAGGCTCTTGACATATTTTCTAACATTTGAATTGCACGCTTTGCTTGTTCACCCATCTATGGATAGAAGGTCGTGCTCAGATTCACTTTGGTACCCAATCCATTTTAGAACGATCTCCAAAACTGGGAGGTGAATTGAGCTCCTCTGTTTGAGATAATGGACAAGGAAACTCCATGTAACCTCATGATCAATTAGATATGTAGCCTGTCATACTCCTCCACAGTGTTAGTTGTCTTAACTGCTAAGAAGTAAGCTAATTTGGTCATCTTATCCAAAATCACCAAATCGAATCATGTTGCTTTTGAGACCTCAGTAGACTAGTAATGAAGTCCATATTGATCATCTCCCACTTCCATTCAGGAGTCTCAAAGTTCTGAGCCAATTCACATGGTCTTGGATGCTCAAGTTTCACTTGCTGGCAATTCAAGCACTTTGTAATGAACTCAACAATATCCCTCTTCATTATGTTCTACTAATAGACTTCTCTCAAGTCATGGTTCATCTTGGTAAAGCCAGGATGAATGGAATAACTAGAGTTATGGGCTTCCGCCGTAATCCTTTTTCAAATGCCATCAACATTTGGGATGCACAATTTACATTGGTATCTCAACACTTTATCTCTCCCTTTGAAGAAGATCATCACTTTTTGTTTTTGGATAGCCTCCTTCAATTGGAGTATGACAGGATCTTGGTCTTGCTTTTCTTTCACCTCTGCAACTAAGGATAAAGTAGACTTGTTTTGAACATTAACTCCTCCCTCATCATTTTTCCTCAAGTTGGAATCCCAATTGAGCCAATCGATGCACTTCTTTAGCTAGTTTCCTCTTTCCTTCCTCAACATGGATTGTGCTACCCATTGACAACCTGCTATGAGCATCAGCAATGATGTTAGCTTTACCTAGGTGGTAGAGAATGCTCATGTCATAATCCTTAACCAACTCCAACCATCTTCTCTATCACAGGTTGGACTGTTTTTTACTGAAGATATACTACAAACTCTTGTGGTCAGTGAACATGTCCACATGCACTCCATACAAGTAGTGGCGCCAGATATTAAGTGAAGACACCAACGCTGCCAACTTACGATCATGGGTCGGATAGTTCCGTTCATGAAACTTGAGTTGTCTAGAAGCATAGGATATCACTTTCTCTCTCTGCATCTGCACACATCCCAATCTAACTCTTAAAGCATCACAATAGATTACAAAGTCGTTTGTCCCATCGAGCAAGGTTAAAACTGGTGCAGTAGTTAGTCTCTTCTTCAACTCTTGAAAACTTTTCACATTCGTTGCACCACTAAAACTTGACCTTTTTCTGAGTTAATTTAGTCATAGTGTGGATAGGGAAGAAAATCCATCAACAAATCGACGGTAGTAGCCTGCCAATGCTAAGAAACGTCTTATGTCAGTCGGAGAGATCGGTTTGGGCCAGTTCTTAATCACTTCAGTCGTTTGAGCATCCACTTGAATACCATCCTAGGAGAAAAGACTCCCAAGAAAGTCACTAATTTAAGCCAGAATGCACATTTCGAGAATTTTACATACAACTCATGGTCCTTAAGTGTTTGGAGGACAATTTGAGGTGATTTGCATGCTCCTCCTCACCTCTCGAGTACAGCAAGATGTCGTTGATGAACACGATTACAAACATGTAAAGATATTGTCTAAATATCCAATTTATCAAATCCATGAATATTGTAGGTGTGTTCGTTAATCTAAAGGGCATGATTAAGAACTCAAAATGGTCATGTCTAGTATTAAAGGCTATCTTTGGAATATCACATACCCTCACTTTCAACAGATGGTAGCCAGATCTGAGGTCTATCTTTAAGAAACAACAGGCACTCTGAAGTTGATCAAACAAATCATCTATCCTTGGGAGAGGGTACATATTTTTTATGGTGACCTTGTTCAGTTGCCTATAGTCAATATACATTCTGAGGGACCCATCTTTTTTTCGACGACTAGGACAGGGGCACCCCAAGGAGAAACACTGAGCCTAATGAAGCCCTTCTCTAACAAATCTTTCAATTGTTCTTTTAACTCTTTCAACTCAGGGGGGTCATCCTATAAGGACAAATTGAGACAAGCTGGGTATCCGGAAGAATATCAATTCCAAAGTCAATCTCCCTACCAGGAGGGACTCCAGGTAGGTCTTTAGGAAATACTTCAGGAAACTCATTCACAATCGGGACTGACTTAAGAGTAGGGGACTCAACATCATCAGATTTAACTCTCACAAGGTGGTAGATACAACCTTTAGAAATCATCTTTCTAATTCTAAAATCTGAGATAAACTTTCCTCTATGTGCAACAGGATCAACCTTCCACTCTAGAACCGATTCATTCGTGAATTGGAACTTAACGATTTGGGATCTACAATCAATGGTGGCATAATAGGCGTGAATCCAATCAATGCCAAATATCACAAAAAGGCAGTCATCTCTAACTCAAACAAGTCAATGATAGTATCCTTATGATGGATGGACACTACAAAAGCTCTATCGAATCTCTCAGCTCGAATAGACTCACCCACTAAAGTAAAAACATCAAAAGGGTTCAAGAAGACTCTCAGGGGTTCCATCAGATCTACTGTCCACATAAGGGGTTACAAAATATAATGTAGCACTAGGATCTATCAAAACATAATAATGAAGATAAAAGACTTGAATCATACCCGTCATAAAATCTGGGGAATTCTCCTAGTCATGATGACTACCCATGGCATATAAATGGTTTGTAGCTCCCCTTGCACATGATGTAGTACCTCTCTAGGTTCCTCTAGATGGAGGGGTGATGTTGGGCCAAAAATACATATTTTTAGTTATTATTTACCTCATATTTAATATTTTTATTTTTAAATTTTTTTAGCATAAATTTTATGTACTGTGCTAAATTGTCTATTTTACTTGTAGAATTAAATTGATCTGAAAATAAAGAAATTTGGAGCTCAAACGAATTAAAAGGAAAAGATCACAGAAGAAAAATCAAGAAGGTAGCTTAATGGATTAAATTGAATATAATAATATAAATTATTATATACATATATGTATACGCTGCTTTGCAATTTGGTGGAAGCTGCCACTTGGTAGCTGATATGTGGAACCAAACATTATTGAAGGTGGTGCGCGCACACATGAAGATTTAATTCCTTATTATTTTAGGGTTTTCCAATTTGTTTTGGACTCAATTATTTTAGTTGAGGTTTCTTCCTACATCTATAAATATTCCATAAAATTAGATTTTACATAACGTTTGACCGAGAGAGAAATAGAAGCCGCAATGAAGGCCAGCGAATTTTGGTTTCATCTTTTCTTCTCCATTATTATTTATTTTTATATTTATCCTTAAATGATTTTGTGGTAATTTCTTCATTTCTATGTGGATTATAATAGTTAATAAGATGATTGTTTAGTCATTATTGAGATGAAATATTTATTTATCATATAAGTTGTTCTTATATTCCTTTAATCTATATTTCATAGTCTGGCCAACTGTGGAATAAATTTGTTGTTCACTCTGGATTCGAGAGATGTTGGAGTTGATAGCACACAAGGGTATAGAGATCTTGTTCGACTAGGAAACTAGATTGATTCATGTAAGGGAGACTCGTGACAACTACTCTTACACCTCGCTTGATTCATAATAAAGGAAGATAACGTTAAAACATTTTTATTGATGTGTCTATCCCCGCTCAACGATATAGTTAGGAAGTCAATAAAGGTAGGTCAGCAGAGGCGTGCAACCCTGTGCAAGTAATTTTAACCCTGTGAATCAGCAACTAGATAATCAACTAATTTGGTGAAATAGAGACTAAGCATGATTATTAGCTAAACCATAATCTTAGATCGATTCATTCATTGATTGTGTAAAAATATTTCTCATCTTGGTTAATTGTTCTTAGATTAAATAAATAACTAGAATTAGTATAACTTAGTAAATAATTAATCGACAAATCCTTTGGGTTTGACATCCTGCTTCTGAAAAGAGTCACTATAGTACTTGCGTGACCACATACACTTTCGTGCTGGGGAAGCAACAAGTTTTTGGCACCGTTGCCGAGGACTTAGAAATTAATTATTTTTCTAGGTTATATTTTTTTCTTTTATTATTTGGTGTTTTTTTCTTTTTAGTATTTTATTCTTTTTATTTTCATTTTTTTGTTTTTGTTTGTGGAATATTTTTTAAAAAATAAAAAAATAATTTTTAGTACTCTTTTTGATATAGATGATTTGGATAAATGGTGGTTCGATGATGGATATCCTTGCCAATATTGTGATGGACCCCACTTATATATTGAATATCACATTATTCAGAAAAGTGGGTTGTATGTACTTATCCAATCCTTTGAATGTAATATTTGTCATATATGTAGTGATCAAGATGGTCATTGGAATGGTTGTCCGAACTTGTATCCCCATCCCTTGAACCTCGATGATTGTTCTTCTATTTTTTGTGATGTTGGCAGGGGTAATTAAGTTGAGCAGCCAGAACAAAAAACTCGCATTATTGAGCTATTGAAGCCAAAATAGATCAACAAAAGGATATGATGGAGGCAATAGAGATAACTCGTTTTCAACAAATTTCAATAATAGAAACACAACTCATAAAAATGGTAACTCATCTAGTAGAACTTAAGCTCAAACTAGAGATAGATCAATTTGGCTCAAATATTCATGAAAGGAAAGCTCATTTGAACACAATGTTGAGGCGAATGATGTCCAATCACCAATTATCAATGTCGAGAGGAGTGCACACAAGGATATAAGTAATATTATAATTCATGAATTAGGGCGTATTAGGTCTCATTCCTATCATTTTTCTACTTGTGCTTGGATAGTGAGATATTAATTGAACTATCTGAGCCGGTGAAAGAGTGTAAGGAAAAGGAACAATATTTCTATATTCTTGAATTTATTGAGCAAAAAATCAGAAAATTACATTCCTCATTCAAAGGCCAAGAAGTGTAAGATGCGATATCTATTACTTGGTTCATTTATCTTTATACCACCGCCCCTCGAGTGAAGTAGTAAGATGGATGCAACATTAGGGGTGCAATTTATATCTTTAAAGTGGAGAGAAAAATTGGTGGTAACTTGAGTCGTGCCTTGATGTTAAATTAGGCGCTTATTAGGAGGCAACCCAATTATAGGTTGTAACTTTTTATTTGTATTTTTATTTTAGTGTCACTTTCTTCTTCTTCTTTTTTTTTGTGTGTGTTTTCATTTTTTTTTTTTAGAGATTAGGAGAAGTCTGAGTACCCAAAATTTGAAGCAAAGGAGCAATTTGAGCTTAAGTGTGGGGTGCATACAACCCTCGATGCATATTGAGAGAAGATGCTTCTAACTAGATCTAAAGGCTTCAGGGAGTTTTCGTAACCCTTATTTTAAATTTTAATTGATGCTTTGAGGACATAGCATCTTTTCAAGTGTGGTGTGGGGAAATGCTTCCAAATATATTGTTTAGGGTGGAGTGTACTTTAGGGTTTGTTTAATATTTATAAAAACAAAAAGAAAATTCAAAAAATTACAAAAATATTTTTTATTATTTTTTTAATAATTTTTTTATTAGTAGAAGTACACTTAGCCCACCCCTTGGTTTTTCTTTTCCTCTTTTTCGAGGTGGGTCCCATTGAATCGAGTATTTTTTATTTTTTTAATTTTTAAGAAGTAAACTTGTCACGACCCCACCCCGGGGCCGTGACTCGTGCCGACTAGGCAACCGAGCTAATCTTATCCCACGAAGATCCCAAAGTTAGTTTACAAAAATTCTGCCGGAATTTCGGCAGAGTTCCCTCTGTTTTACTGACAAAACCCACCTGCAAGAAAAGCCAGCAGCGACCAGACAGGCATATAGATATAACTTATAACATAACCAAACGAAAGAGCGGGCCTACATGGCCTCCGCTGCGGTCCTGCCGCCTAATAACTTTCATACACACATATAGCACGGTCTCGCCGCTTGATAAGTTCAAAACATACATTAGACTATATACAAACACGAACTTCTTAAATCCACTACCCACTGGTATCCACAGAC
>JAOTQR010077998.1:0-11667 GCA_025774065.1 Solanum ossicruentum
GTGTGTGTGTGTGTGTGTGTGTGTGTGTGTGTGTGTGTGTGTGTGTGTGTGTGTGTGTGTGTGTGTGTGTGTGTGTTAGGGGTATGTATTTGTGATGGCTCAGCTGGAGCTTGGCATTGCTGACAAACGTTGAGCTTGACCTTAGTCTTGATTCCAAATGTAGTATTAGGTCAACAATATTTCTAGTGTAACATTACAAGTGAGATATGTGGAGGATAGTGTGTATGTGTATGTTATCAACACCTTTTAAATTAGAGAACCTATTTCGATTGACCCTTTGCTTATGAAAAAAAAGTACAAAAAATAATAATAGGGTTGAAGAAGTTTTGTTTTTTTAAAAAGATGATGGTGCAATAGTGATAATTAAACTGATTGAAATTTTCTCTATATATTTTATTATGTATAGGAAGGCTAATAACCAACTTAAAACAAACATTTACATAGTTTAAAATTAAAAAAAAAAAAACTAAAACATCATTGATGGTTTGCATTATCTAAGAATAAAAATTAGATCGTGCTTTGGCTGCCTTTTAGCATCTTCTTACTATCATTTTTTGTTGTTATGTGATGAAAAAGTCATTAGAAGTGTGCTTGCTGATTCAAGAGATGCAACATCTCTTGATGCAGTTAGCTATTTATGTTTTGTATATGTTCATGGTTGAGATTTCCTGGTAACAACTTATTTAAATATCATTTCTTCTGTCATTTTGATTAATTGAAATATTCTTATTGTTTGATGTAATCTCTATGAATTGAGTTTATATGATTCTCTAGTTTACCATTGAAGATGTATGAGTTTTGACATATTCTTGGTCAATTTTTTACATTTACTAAGATGTTACAGAGAGATCAATATCTTTTTAAGGACAACTTTTGACTTAAATATTATCAAATACTTTTTAAAGATTCATAGTGATTGCAATGTCATTCATTCGATTTGGATTAATAATCATCTTTTTTAAAACTATAATTTTTATAAAATAATCATCTTGAGATCAAATTGAACAAATTACAATTTTGATAAAGTATAGATTTATTTCAAGATTAGTGCCTTTGAAGTAGGACATACCAATGATGGTATTGTTTCGTTAAATCTAAAGTGAATAACTATTTTTTCTGAACAAATTGAAAAAATTACAATTTCAATAAAGTATAGATTTGTTTCAAGATTAGTGCCTTTGAAGTAGGACATGCCAATGATGGTATTGTTTCGTTAAATCTAAACTGAATAACTATTTTTTCTGATTATGGATGTCCTTCAATATTCATAAGGTTTGATTTTCTCAAAATAGATGAATCAATTGATTAGCTAAACCCTTTGTAGCTATTCTTATTTTTTACCAAAGCAATTGACTGATTTTCATTAACGCTTAAATGTGCATATCTTCTGTTTCTAATAAGAAATATTGTTTCTTTGGTTTTAATTCTAAGGAGAAATACTTCGCTAATTATTTTTTATTTCCCAGTTTGTGTATTCTTTTGTTCTCTCTTTGATTTTAAACATGCTTTATACTTATGTAGGACTATGAGAATCTTGCCAAAAATATTTACCCAGAGGAAAAAATTTAGGAAAGTGGATTATTTTTCTCCAAGGACCGGACAAAAGAATCTGGCCTACTTATTTTCATAGAATAAGATTCTAAAGTAATTTTGACAAGCGGATGGGAGAAAGTTGCAGCAACTTATGACATAAATGCAGGAGATTATTGACTTTTTAAACTTGTAGATCAAGAGGAATGTCTATTTGATGTATGCAAAGTCTGAAATCACAGAAGTAATATATCAAAGGAACTACTTGGAGTCGATTAGTTACAAGAGGAATGAAATATAACATGATTTATGACAATTTTCATTAATGGTTTTTGAAAAACATTTAAATATTGTTGTAATGGGAAATAAACTTTATTCTATCATTCTTAGCCTGCATTTGTTACGATAATACTTTTAAAAAATTATCAGTTCATCAGATATAAATTTGGAATTTTTTGTCCCAAGTAAGATGGGATCATATAAACTTCCTCAAAACATTTTATATCTCAGACATCTGCAATATTTTGAGATTAAATTTTTTTTTGTCTAGCTACATGTTTGTTTAACTATAATGACCTAAACAACTATATTTAGAAATTCTTGAGAAATTATATTTTTACCCCTCTGTAATGACCCTTCGGTTTATTTCTATGGTTTTGCAATTATTTTGTTGATTTGAGCATGTGTATAGTGACCTTGGGCCGTTGATAATTTGCTGGGATTGTTGGGATGGTTATTTGTTGAGTTATTTGGGAGTTATGTGGATTTTGAGTGAACAGGGAAGTTATACCCATAAAATGAGTTTTCTGGTAAAGTCCTAGTAAACGACATCGGAGCATAATTCTTACGATTCCAGTAGCACCGGAATGATGAAATTAGGCTAGGAGAATATCTGGTGTTGTCAAGGTGTAACTAGGAGTATAATTGTCAATCACTCACTCATCTACTGCATAACACCAATAACCGCCCACCCAAACAGGTAAAACAAATATCTAAATCAACATATTTTTCAATTTACATGGCATAGGTTCTCACATAGCTTTTGATAGGACATAATCATATCATAACTAATAAGTAACCAAAATCATACAAAATATAACATAAGTATCTGTAGCAGGAAGCCCAACAGGTCAACCCAACATGTAAATAGTAAAATATATCCAAACATGTAAATAGTTAAATATATGTACACATGTAGCATCAAGGCTTAACATACCTCAGTTGCGCTTTATCTCGCCTCTACAATCATTACAAGAAGAATTTATAGCCCAAAATCACTAAACATCAACTAGCATAATAGATATAGATATCATAGAGTCCAAACGACTATCCCAGCTATCACGATCCATGTCCAGGGCCTAGACGTGACATAGCGAATGGGGAATCCGAAGGAATCCCAAACAAGCCTCTTAGCATATCATTCACACATCCTTGGTTGCAAAAGAAAAATAAACCAAAATAAGTGACACTAAAAAAAAAAGGGAAGCAACACTAAGGAAAGTCTTTCATACCAACATAACAAGAGTCAAACTGAAATACGTAACTACAATATTATCTAGCAACACCTCTACATGGAATGGAGTAAGGGCCAAGACACTTCCCGGGCTTACCCTCAAGTAATAAGTATCCAAAAAGTTGAACAAGTCTCATCATAACATGAAAGGAAAATAGATAATGTCCTCGGAATTGAGGCCTCACCAAAAGCTGTCTTCAAGTGAAGCGAACTAGCTACGTGGAGGAGAATGATCAATAGGAGCTCTGGGACCTACATGGTGATATCATGTCGGCATAGAGTATGCGTTACTACTTTGCATGTACTAAGTCTGTGAAGTGCACTGCAGCAAAGAAATAAGCCATAATATTCAAAATACATAATCATCAACAATGGATATAATCTCAATATGACATGTATGATCAATGCTTGGAATAAAACATGCATGTAAATGTTCACCTTGCATAATATAATACACATATATGAGAAGAGACATTAACTGACATATATGACCAAGTGAGCTACTACTTGGAGTCTCGATACATGACACCCTACCGGAGAAGGTATGGTCTACTTACCAAGGCAAACCATACTTGACCCCACTTTATGGCTAATTTGACCTAGATGGATCCACTAGTAAGCCCTTTAAGGGAAATATATAATCCTAGGGTGGCACATAGTTTAAAGACTAAGACTTTATATAAGGACCTCTTGAGTCGAGCCCCTACCTTAAGCCTCAACAGGTGCTGAGTCTAATCACACAAAATACTTCAAATAATCATAGATGTAATCATAACATGAATAAATTGTAAAGACATGATAACATGACATGAGTAGTTCATTCACATATTTGACCCCTACATGGGCATATACCTTATACTATAGGGTAGAAAACAACACATGAACTTGACCGCTTCTAGTAGGCACTGCATTTCACATGAGGGTAGAGATTATAACAGGCTTGACCCCTACTAGTGAGTTTAACTTTAATATGAGGGTAAAATATAATTATGCTTGACCCCTCAATTAGACACAATTGGCTTACAAGAGGGTAGAATTATAGAATAAGGGCCCAACTTGTCACTTGTAAATCATACAAACCTTTCATGAGTTTAATACATGCTTGGGAGCCTATAATTATCATGAAATCACTTGACATGCAAATCATGCAATAAGTCATCTTCAACTTGAAAATTCTTGTCACGTAGTTCGATCAAACATGGTGGGTATTTGGAAACATGTTCAAACCATGCAATTTATTGATTAATAAACATGAGAGAGTTAAATCATCCATTTTAGAGTCATACAAATCAACCCACCAACATCGTAGTAAAACCCTTATTTTTGGGTGTCATGAAATCCATCAAGAATTCACAATGTGGTATAGTTCCCCTAGTACATATCATGCATAACTTCAACAGTTTCAAATCAACTCATGGAATAAGCTTTCAATAGCAATTCATATATAATGACTCAATATTTGATAAAATTAAGCATAACTCATATTCATAGTGCATAATAGGAAATACCCATAAAATACAACTTTAAATCAAGTAATTTTCATAAAATGAGAAGGTTGGGCTCCATGGGTAAAAGGACCCATGGATGAAAACCTACATACCTAAACTTAGAATTTCTTGAATTAAACTTGGAGGAGACTTCTAGCTTGAGTTGGGTCCTTGACATCCAAAGTGCGCTCTTACGATTCTTGGAATAGAATGGAGGATTGGGTGATGATTTGAGAGGGTTTTAAGAAGGTTCCTGAGTTGAAAAATGGTCAAAAAATGAAGGTTTCACATTTAAATGGGCATTGGGTTATTACCCAAATTACCCTGGACAAAACAAGCCATGCTCCAGGTGCGTCAGGCCTAGGCGTGGAGGGACACTGGAATTCGTCCCCGTAGCAAAATTTTTTTTTTCGCTATGGGCATTCTAAAATTTGAGGGATACCTTTCTCCTGCACATTTTTGCCCCCTAAAGAAGAATAAAAGTCAAATTTTCAAAATCACGCACAGGTTTTGAGATATACTAAAAATACACTTATGGAGCATTCCGAAGCACATGAGAGATGTTTCAATATCTCCCTCTTGGGAATATTCGTCCCCGACTGTCAATGAAACATGTGTAAGAGAAAGTAAATATGAACCTTCTAGCCCGACATGAATGCAACTAATACACTTAAATATCATACTCAAAATGTTTCATGTATATGCATAAAAAATAATCAAAACTTGTCAACAAGAACATGTATGCATGCAAAAATGACATGAGGGCTGAAACTCAAGACTTGATATCATGAATAGGACTTAATTTATTACCTTTGACTTGATTAAAGTAGAAGAGGTATGGGTATCATTTCTTCATGTGCACTTCGGCTTCCAGTGTCACACTTTCAACTTGTTGATTCCTCCAAAGAACTTTGATGGATGTTACATCTTTGTTTCTCAACCTTTTCATTTACCTATTAACTATCTCCACAGGGACCTACTCATAGGTCAATGTATCTTCCACAACACCCACAACTTCTAAGGGCACTATGGCACTTGGGTCACCAACACATCTCCTCAGCATAGACACATAGAAGATTGGATGAACCATATTCATATCCATAGGCAACTCCAATTCATAGGCAACCTTACCAACTCTCCTCAAAATTCTATAGGGTCCCATATACCTTGGCTTCTATTTTCCTTTCTTGCCAAACCGGACCGCACCCTTCATAGGTGAGACCTTCAAGTAAACCTAATTATCAACATTAAACTGAAGGTCTCTCCTTCTCACATTGAAATAAGATTTTTTCCTACTTTAAGCCATTATCAATCCTTACCTTATCAATCTCACCTTCTCCAAATCCTCCATAACCAAATCTGGGCCCAACAAGGCCATCTCTCCCACATATGAAACAACCTAAAAAAGTGCCAAAAAATGTACCTCGGAAGTACCCCTAATCTTGTTTTCCGTATATCTAAGACTTTGTTTGTTATTTTGGAAATCTAACTTTATATTCTTGTTCAGGGGGTCCAAATTAGGGTGACAAGGGTCAAACCTTGAATTTAAAGCAAAGGAATCGAATTATGAAATTTCACTTGGTGCAATTTCCATTGAGGGTCCGTGACCTCTCCGCGTTGCACTGTTTTTCCTAGTTTGTCCAGATTTTTCTAAGTGTTGGGCCTAATTTTTTCCAAATGTGTTTTTACCTATACATAGAAAAATTTCACCCTCATATACCCAAAAATATTTCCCAACACTCACTAAAACACTTAACCTTATTTTCACTCCTAAATTAAAGACCCAACCAAAGCTAAGGATTCTCTTCAAGCTTCAAGCCTCCATCTTCAACCTTCTCCAAGAACTTCACCAAAGCTAAGGTATGTGGTGTTGAACCATTGGATCCTTTCACCCATGTTCCTAAACCCTCTATTTATTAATATTGCATGAATTAAAGTTGATTTTTACATGTGAGTCTTGTATATTGAGAAATTTACTGAACAATAATTTTAGTTTATGAAAGTATGTTGTTTTAGCATGTTTTGAGCTCTAAATCTTGGATCTCATGTTGGATTTGATGAAGGGTTTTGATGTGAATATCTTGGGAGTGTTGCAAGGTGTTGATTGATGGTTTTACTATAGATTTTCTTGCATGATTTCATCTCCAAATTGCATGGTCTTTTACTACCATTACATACCCCTAAGGTGTTTGATACAATGTCCGATTATGGTTTCTTAAGGAATTGAAGGTCCAAAGAATGAGATATGATATGATTGATGTTATGATGATGAAATAAGCTTATGTACATGATAAATATGTTCTATATAATGTGTTCCATTAGACCATGCCCGATCCGAGATAGAGGGGGTATAGGAGCCCGGATAACCATGTGAGGTGAACGTACTTTACCACCAGGGTATCCAGGTGTGAATGACATCAACCATGTGAGGGGTATGTACCTTGCTACTAGGATTTCCAAGTGTGAATGGCATCAACCATGTGAGGCGTGTTGAACCTTGCCACCAGGATATCCAGGTGTGAATGGCATCTCCCAATCATAGTTGGCATTCTAGCTTATGTGCATTTTGAGTATGATGTCTATCTATTGTTGCATTGCACCCCTCATACATAGTACATTCAAATGTACTAACATATACTCTTGCATATATGATATCATCATGTAGGAACCGGTGCTCAAGTTGATCATCCTCCCCCTCCACGTGGCTAGTCGGTGCTATTCCAAGCTTGTTGGTGAGTCCTCTATTTCAAGGACCTTAGTCTATGACTGCAATTATGTATGTATTGAAACACTTTCTTATGTTCTATTTTGACTATGAGGGTGAGCTTGATTAATTTGTCTTGGTCCCCGCTCTATCGATGTATCTAGAAGTGTTTATTGGATAAGTTATGTAATTAGGATATGAGCTACGACTCCTTGTCTTTGATGTTGATGTTTTTGCAAGCTATCTTTAACCCTTTTGTACTTTATGCTTATTTTATGTCTTTTACATACTTATGTGACCAATGATGTGTAATGATAAGTTGAGTGACTTGAATAGGATTGCTTCGAGTTCCCTATTCGCTGTGTCATGTCTAAGCTCTAGTTTTGGGTCATGACAAACTTGGTATCAGAGCATGAGGTGGATAGATCCTCGGATTTCAACACACCGCGTCGAATAGAGTCCTATTCATGGTTGTGAAGCTCTCCATAACTATGAGTAGGAGGCTATGAGGCGTTTTAGGAAATATTTCCCTTCTTCATGTTCTAAGTCGTCTACAGAGTTGTGGTAAGGGTTTCCAACTTAACGATTGTTCTTTGCTATGCTAGATCATGCCAAACACTAAAGGAAGACATGTCCAAACTCCCGAGAAGCAACCCAACAATGGTGAGCTCCGGGATGCCCTCACTATGCTTGCACAAGTGGTAGCCAACCAAGTCCAACAAGGTCCCCAAGCCCCTCATCCTACGAGAGCTAAGATAAGATACTTTATGAGGATAAACCCTCCAATTTTTTTATGGGTCCAAGGTGGATAAAGTTTCACAAGAGTTTATTGATGAGGTCTACAAAATCTTGAACATAATGGGTGTTGGGACGATCAAAAAGGCAGAGTTGGTGGCATACCAACTCAATGGGGTAGCCCAAATTTTGTATGAGCAATGGAAGGGTGAGAAGGGTAATGGCTATATGGTTCTTTGGAAAGAATTCAAATTGTCTTCCTTAACTGGTGTTTTCCTCTTGAACTTAGGGAAGCAAAGTTGGTGGAGTTCATGAACTTAGAGCAAGGTGCTATGAATGTGAGGGAGTGTGCCCTCAAATTTAATAAACTTTCAAAGTATGCTCCTCACTTGGTGGCCGATCATAGGCCAAGGATGAATAAGTTTGTAATGGGGGTTTCCAACTTGGTAAGTGAAGAATGCCGATCTGCTTTGCTAATTAGTGATATGGACTTGTCTTGGTTGAATACTTATGCAGAGCAAATGGAGGAAGAAAAGTTGAGAAAGAGGAAGTGTCATAAGGCCAAGAGGGTCCCTTTTGAAGGTAGGTTTCAAAAGGATGCTAAACATTATTAGGGCCAAGGGCCTCCTTGATGTGCTATAAAAAAATAGCACATTTGATGCCTAAAACAAGGGATTTTGTGAGTTCTTAATGTGACTTTTTATGATTTTATGTGTTTTTGTGTTGATCTTGCAGAAAAGTTAGGTTGGCATGATTTTGAAGAAAAGTTGCAGATTTTGCTGAGTCATAGAACATACGAGATCACCTATGTGTCGTAGCCTAAGCTACGAGTTGTAGGGTGTGTCATAGCAAGAAATAGAGATCAGAAAACTCAAAAATCCCCTAAGTGGAGGTCAACCCTACAAGCCTATTCTACGAGTTGTAAGTTGCACTATGACTCATATAGGTGGACTCATAGTAAGAACCAGAGAGCCAAAATGTTGGACCAAAAATTGAAGGCCTAGACTATGAGAGGAGCATACGAGTCATAGCCCGACCAATGACTTGTAATAGTGGGTCGCAATAGTCAAGTCTAAAATGCTAAGTGCTGACTACAAGACCCGATTACGACTCGTAGGTCACCCTATGAGTCATAACTGTATAACGTACCTGCTGCCAACTATCTTTTCTGTGTAATTTTTAGGGTTAAATTTGTAAACACTATATATACTTTATGTGAGTCTTTATTTATAGGGGGACCTGACATTCACAACCACTTGTAAATATTCTAGGGAGAATTTGTAGGGTTTAGAGTAGATTTTTATCTTTCAATTTGAAAACTCACTTTTGTGGAACTGAAAACCCATATTTTACTCATTTGCCATTAATCCAAGCTTATGGTTTTCAACTTGAAGGTGTTTTTTCTCTTCATTGCTTTGGGGAAACTCTCAACTATGTCATTTATTTGCATTATTGTTGATTATGCCTTAGACATGAGTAGCTAAGCACCCACAACTTGAGGTTGTGGGAACCATGAGTAATTGACTTGAGATAACTTAGACTTTGTGCCTTCTTTGATTGGGGTTTTTCATGTATTATTTATTTCCCTTCATTTTGATTGTTGTTTGGTGGTGGTTAGCACCAAACCCTGCCTACTATCATGATCCCAACCAAGGTAGTGACGAATAGTAAAAGGGAAGTAAACGACATGATTCAATTGATGTGTTCTCGTCTAATTAATCAAACCTAACTAAGGGGAGGTTGATTGGGACAATGGGTAACGGTTAGTTGGCACACCATGGTTGCCAACCACACACCATGATGAAATACGACCTTCACCTTCACAAGAGGGCTTGAAGAACCTAAATTACTGTCCTACATGCTACTTTCCAATTAAATTTATGTTGTCTAGGGTAATTAGTCAATGAATTATGGGGAACACAATCCCCAAGTTGTCCTTAAATTTGAGTTTCTTCCTACATACTTAGTTTACTTTTTTCTTTTTGTTCTTCAATTACAAAGAAAACCCCCATTGAGCGATTTTAGTAATCGATGCTTGAAATGATTGGTAGTGGATCTCTATAGTCAAGCCCCATATTCTCTGTGGATTTGACCCTAACCTTTGGTTGGGTCAATTACTGACAGCGACCACTTTCTTATTGGGGCCTGAACATCAGTTCAAAATTATGGCACCATTGCCGGGGAATATGGCTAGGTCTTGACTTGATTTCACTATTAGTTAGTTCAAATACTGATTTCTTAATTCTCTTATATTTTACTTTTATTTTGTTTCTGCTTTGTTTTGTTTCTTTTCAGGACAAAAAAAAGAGATGTGCGGGGTGTCCCTGATCATAACATTAGCCTCCACGTATGCTTATGTACGAGGAACTATATTATGAGGAGGACACTTGGTTTTTCGCTGATCAAATGTGGGATTTTCAGCCCAACGCTCAATGGTCCAATCAAGACCAGTGGTGCGAAGGTCAGGGAAACTAGAATTGGACCTATAGAAGAAACTTTGCTTACAGAGATAGCCAGGGTAGTTATTATGAGAAAATAAGGGGGCCAAATATCGAGTGGAGTAGTAGAGATGGTTCCAGAAGTAATCTTTCTATGCCACCACAGTAACACGATGCAAGCACAAGCAACTCTTGAATTGAGAAGATGTTTGATCACCTTTTGAAGAAGGCCGAAAAATGGGATGAGACTCTACGTGGAATCAGAGCAGAAATTGCAAATATTAATGAAAACATAGAGTCTCATTTTGTGGCTGTTAAACAGCTTAACAACAGTTTGGTCAGGTATCGACTTTACTAAACAGTATCAGAGTGGTGTATTGCCTAGTAATACAGTGCAAAATTCTGAGGATGAAGGGCAATGCACGGAGGTACCTAGTAGGTGTGATAAGGATGCAGTCAAAGGAGACGAGTGTGGAAAGGATGTGGTTAATGAATCAATTGAAGAGCAAAAAGAGTACAAGCCCATCCCAAGGCCTCCTCCTCGTGTCCCTCAAAGACTCAAGAAGAGGGAGGAGGAAAGCAAGCTCAAGCACTCTCTCTCCATGTTATAACAGCCATTCATCAACACTTTTCTCATCGAGTCAGTGGAGAAGATGCCTACCATACCCTGCATAAGTAAAGGTGTGGATTTCACAAGGGCACTGTGTGATCTTTGTGCTAGCGAAAATCTGAAGCCCCTTGCGGTCTACAAGAAGCTTAGGTTGGAAGCCTCTACTCAAAATATTAGGTAATATCTAGTACTCAATCCCCTCATTCTTATATCACCACCCTTTGAGCATGACAAAAAGTTGGAAAAGAAATTAGGGGTCCAATTCATAAGTTCAAGGTGGAAGCAAAAGCAAACCTGTGGAGGAGCAAGGTTTGAGAAAGCGGTGAAGTCTGAGTAACCAAGTGAACTAAGTCGAGTTGCGACAATAAATCAGGAGCTTCTTGGGAGGCAACCCAAGGTATGTTTTATTTTACCCCTATATTCTCTATTATTTCTTAATTTGGTGTATTGAGGACAATGTACAACCTTTTCGATGGGGTGTGGGTAGTGATGGATCTTGGTGAAGTTTGAGTACCTTAGGGTCCATAACTACCCCAAATTTTGATCCCAACGTTTTCTAACCTGTGTTCTTTTTCCTCGTGGATATTTAATTTCTATTGAACCGGTATATTTAGGTAATGTATGTGTATACATACATACATACATACATA
>JAOTQR010077999.1:0-11666 GCA_025774065.1 Solanum ossicruentum
AACTCATCAACAACCGAGACTTGCAAAATCATGCAATGGATCATCAAAAACTTGAGAATTCTTGACTTGACATTTTATCAAACACATGGTGGATTCATGACACTAATTTAAAATCATGCAATTAAAGAGTGAAATAAGATGAGAAAACTTAATCCAAATCAACCCACCAACATAGTAAAACTATCATGTTGGGTACCTTGAAATCCATCATCAATCTCAGAATAGATCATAGTTTCATAGCTCAAAACATGTAGAGTCTCAATAAACAAACCTTAACTCATAGTATAAGCTTAAAATAGATATTCATGAGTAATCAACAATGCTTGATAAAAACCTCAACATAAATCATGTTCATATTTCATAATAAGTAGTACTTGTAAGTAATACAACTTGAAAATATGCAATTTTCATAAAAAAGAAGATTGAGCTCCATGGGTGAAAGGACGTAATGGATGAAACACACATACCTCAAACTTGGGTTTTCTCGAGATGAGCTTGAAGAGAACTTAGAGCTTGTATAGAATCCTTAAATTCCAAAGCTAAGCTTGAATTGCATAAATTTGGTATGAGATATTTGGTTAAGTTTTGAAGAGGTTTTTGTGAGGCTTTTGAGTGATATAGAATTGAAAAATGGCTAAGTATGGGTTTTTTCACGCATAAGTGGGCATGGGCCTATAACCCCAATGCCCTTGGTTGAAACAGAAAAAAATAAAGAAAATCCAACACTAGCCCGCGCCACTGCCGTGACTAGACCCATCACAAAGTCCCTGTTACACTAGTCCATGCCCCTGGCACATTGAGGCCAAGGCTCGAACAAACATAGTCTCACGAAAAATTAGTGAAAATTATTTTTCACTATGGGTCTTCTAAAATCAGGATTATACCCATTTCCCTCTCAAATTTTCCCCCTGATAGAGAATATGAAGTTGGATTTTTGATATGATGCACAAGTTTTGAGATATATAAAAATTACGATTATGGGCATTTTTAAATCACATTTTCGGGGTGTTTCATTCCTATACTCGAATTGAGATACATTATTGAGGTTTATCCCTAAAATCTAGTCGATCAAATATATAATAGTGGATGATTTTTCCTAAGAATCTACTGAATGTTCATTTTTTATCCCCTTTCCTGAATAATAGAAAATGTAAATTCTTCATTTCTAGGAGGAATGTTTTATCCATGTGGAGGGTGGTGTGATATTTTTAAAAAATTAAAAAGAGAGATATATGTTTCTAAAACTAATAAGTGATATTTAGGTATGAAACTCAAACTCGCAATAATTTAGGTATGAAAAAAGATGATGATAGTTCAGGAGTGTTTTGACACCTATCTCAATTATAATCAATATAAAGTGATGTACAATAATCTGTCACTAAAAGAGATTTTCAATGGCCTTATCATTACAACAACAACAAAATCTGTCACCAAAAGAGATTTTCGATGGCCTTATCATTACAACAACAACAATATACCTAGTGGAATCTCACAGGTAGAGAGGTTATTTTTGAAGAACCCTCGTCTCAAAAATTAAGCCCCATAAGTAGAAGATACTAGATCTAGAAAAAAAAGGTATGGCCTTATAATCAATGCAAGAAATTATCCTTGTAGCTAAGAGTTTGGGAGTTTAACTAATTATGTTGTCATCTAGCGGTAGAAATACATAAAATATAAGTCGGTTAATGTGCTCTTCCTTTTTTAATTGTTATAGTCCAGCTAGTGGATAGTTCAACTTCTAACAAGTTTTTTATGTACAATGACATGCCAACTAAAATGCCTATCAACCTGCAAAAGTGGATGAACAACATTTTTGTTTTTGTAGTTCAATTCCTTTAAGTTAATTTCCTAACAAATAAATTCCTTGAAGATAATGTTATAATTCATGAGAATCTTTAGAACTACTGTAGAAAGGCTTCTCTGATAGAGAGTAACTAGGGTAAATTTCATGTTACATCCTAGAAAAATACATAAGTACCCCTAGATGAGATTGCCCGCATAATGCATTATCCCAAGCTTCATTGGCAAATTTGAGGTAGGAATCATGATCATTGCGAATAATTGAGTGGCATAATAGTCCCGATCGAATATTAGGTCAATCGGATCAAACAATAAGTTTTCAAAATAAAATCGCATAAACAAAAAAGTGAGTAACAGCACGATGCATATGTCATGCCCCGAGTTCACACCCTAGGCGTCGCTGGCACCTAGAACCATTTCTAGTCACAAGCGAACCACTTTGCCTGGCTGCTTTACTTAGTGGAAGTCTTAAATGAAAAAGTGAAAGGCTTAAATATAATAAACTAAATACTGCAAATAACTAAAGAAACTGAATAGTTAGATGTCTCAACAACAATTAAAAAATAAGATCTGAAACACCTGTCATATAGTCTATGGAACCTCTCACTAGAATAATTTGAAACAACTATGGGGAGAGGCCCATGGTAGCCATAACTAAAAGAAATAATAAAAAGAAAACATAGATAATGACTTTAAAGACTCTAACTAAGAAATGGCCTCACCAATAGTTGGATGGATAGTCGGTCCTCAATGGAGCGTCTGCTAAGGAACTCTGTCACCTGCGTCTATACATAAAATAATGCAGGTCCAGAGGACGTTAGTATTTGGAATGCACGGTATGTAAAATAGCCAAAACGAAAACATAGGATAAGGTACTATACTCAAAGTAACTAAAACATGTCTCAAAATATGATAGCATAAGTAATAAATAAAATGCATGCTAAAAGTAAAAACATATGCTGAAACTTTGTATCTAGAACTGGTTTACTTTAGCTTGGGAAGTTTCTCTAACTGACAACCATCACTATGAGCTTCGTAGTGATACAACGTCTTGCCCACACCGCTGGAGTTGTCCCATACTTTGCCGAGGTAACAAATGAAAACTAGGGGAATGGATCTATCCTAAAACTAGGCCATCTTAGTGGCAATTAGGAGCTATACTTTTTGTACAATCCTACCCAATGTTAACTACATAGTTTTTGAGTTCAACTTATTACTACTCTCACTCATATCGGTTGCTACTCCCAAAATAACTTTTATAATATTCATCATTAAGAGAGTATTCTTGCTCAAAATATTATTTTCTTCTCTTTGGGACTCAGCCCAACTTTAGCTTTTCTTAAACATTTCTCAACTCAACTCTTTCCTTTGTTTGAAAGTTGTATCTATGTGAGGTATTTCAACATGATATTTTTTATTCAGATATCTTGCAAACACATAATCTTCAAGCACTTCTTCAACTTAACTCAAAACTGTGAATATCATAGCTTTTCATGAAATATATACAAGGTTCTCATAACTATAATAGTAATTGTAAATCTGATCTCAATAGCTTAACTTCGAACAAAAATCAGTAGAGGCCACAACTTTTATCAAGAACAATACATGAGCATGTATTTTGATCAAAATAACAAGTAATGGAGGAAATCTTGATCTCAACTTACAAATATGATCTTGGGTAGAAACTGGTGGTTATAGATACTAAAATAATAGTAGGATAACTTTTGGAGGGCCTTACATACCTTGAAAATTAGTTTCCGGGAAGAATTGAAGATGATTCTTGAAAGCTCTAGCTTTTACCCCTATATATCTATGTTCTGGGTTCTAGGAAGGTTTTGAAGGTAATAATAAAGTACATTCTAGGGGATTAATTAGGTGAAAACTGACAAATTTAGGCTTAAAAGGGTGGAAAAAAAAATGAAAACACCCCTCTTTAAGATTGCAAGTCGGGTCACCTATGAGACCCTCTATGACCCGTAGGGAACCTTTTGTAAGCTTTTGGGTAAATACTGGGCTCTTTGGAATTCTCTATGAGTCCCATTTTATGACTCAAAGTGTTCTACCACTCGTAGATTGGTTCGTAAAGTCTGGGCTCAAAATTGAAGTTTTCTGACTTTTTTCATGAGTTCGCAATATGGATCATACTTCGATTTATGAGCCATAAAGAGGTCTTGTATTACAACTCTGTACTGGCAATCTTCAGCAAATTTCTCATAACGTTTAACTCCGAACTCTAAATAAGGTGAAACCAGTTGCTTGGAAAGCTAATTCAAAGAGCTCTTATGCGGTATGTCATGGGACATCTAAGTCTTTGTGTGCTCAGAGTTATGATCATTTAAAGTGGACTTTTGCATAATCTAGGACTAGAAACTCATTATATAGGAATGTTTTGAACTCGGCTAAGTGCTAGAGGCGTCTATTGACCTTAATACACTTCCCACATGTAAGGATTAGGCTCGAAACAGAGATACTTGTGAGGATAGAGTTATAGGGTGTCATAATATCTCCCCCTTAGGATCATTCGTTCTCGACTGAAGGTGAATTTGGGGAAATATTAGCATGTTTTCTACTCATGAATTAGTTTATCAACAAGAAGCTATCCAGGCATCCTATTATTCATATACACTAATGTATCTCATTCAATGATAGGAATAAGGAATGCTACCTTCATTCTTTTCATTGGAAATCATGGATAGGTAAGGGTGTCTAGCTTTCATATCTGCATCAACTTCCCAAGTGGCTTCCTCGATGAAGTGGTTCCTCCACAATACCTTAACCGAAGCAATCTCCTTAGTTCTCAATTTACAAACCTATTAATCTAGTAGCTAAACTGAAATCCCTTCATATGTCAAGTTGTCGTTGACTCAAATAGTTTCTATAGGCACAACCAGTTCAGGGTCTCCAAAAAACTTCTTAAGCATAAAAATGTGGAATACTAATGAATTGCAGCTAACTCTTTTGGCAATTCCAATACATATGCCCCATTACCAATCCTCCTAATATTCTGACATGGGCCAATATATCGAGGACTGAGTTTCTCCATTTTCCCAAATCTCATAACTCCCTTCATCAGTGAAATCTTTAAGTATACCCAATCACCTACTTCAAATTCCAAATGTCTCTTTCTAACATCAATATAAGACTTTTATTGACTTTGGGCTATCTTTAGTCTTTCTTGAATAACTTTCACCTTCTCCATAGACAAAGTTAGGTCATATCAATCCTACCTCACCAACTTCAAACCACCCAATAGGTGATCTACACCTCCTCCCACAAAGGGCCTCATATGGTGCCATTTGTATGCTAGCTTGAAAACTGTTGTTATAGGAGAATTCAATGAAGGGTAAGTGATCATACAAGTTACCTTTAAAGTCTAGAACACATGCCCTAAAGATATCCTCACGGGTGTGCATAGTTCGCTCTGCTTATCTGTCTGTCTGAAGATGAAAGGTTTTACTAAAATTCACTTTCGTACCAAGCCTTCTCTAAAAGGACTTCCAAAATTATGCTACGAATTGGTCTCCTCTGTCTTCAATAATGGATATAGGGATCCATTCCTTCTAGCAATCTCCTTAATGTAAAGTCTGATATAGTCCTCAGCTGTATCAGTCATCTTGAATTGTAGAAAGTGAGCTGACTTGGTCATTCTATCTATTATATCCATATCGAATCATGTTTTCTACAAGATTGAGGTAAGCTTGTTATAAAGTCCATGTTAATCCTCTCCCACTTCCACTTTGGAATTTCAATATTCTAGGCCACACCATAAGGCCTTTGGAGTCTAGCTTAACTTGCTAGCAATTCAGACATCTGGACACGAACTCTGCAATGTCCTTCTTCACGCTACCCCACCAACAAACCTCTCTTAGATCTCTATATATTTTTCTTTCACTAGGGTAAATGGAGTATCTAGCATTATGAGCCTCAGCTAGGATCTTATCTCTAAGGCCATCAACATTAGGTACACATAGCTTGTCGTGGTATCTTAGGACTCCATCTCCCACTTTTACAAACACTAATACTTTTTCATTCTAACCATCTTGTTTCAACTAAAACAGGATAGGATCCCAGTCTTGCTTTTCTTTAACCTCCACCATTAAGGATGACTCTGCTCTATTTTTGACAATAGCACCACGTTCGTCAGAGTCTTCAATCTGTACCCCCATGTGTGCAAGTTTGTGCACTTCCTTAGCTAATTCTTTCTTTCCATCCTCAATGTGTGCAATGCTCCCTATAGACAACCTACTAAGAGCCTCAACAACTATATTAGCTTTAATTGGATCATAGAGGATGCTCATGTCATAGTCATTCAACAACTATGACCATCTTCTCTACCTAAAGTTCAGCTCCTTATGGCTGAATACGTATTGCAAGCTTTTGTGGTCTGTAAATATATTTACATGCCCACCGTAAAGATAGTGTCTCTAGTTTCTGAGAGCAAACACCATAATAGCAAGCTCAAGATCATGAGTTTGGTAGTTCTTCTCATGAGTCTTAAGTTTTCTGGAGGCATGTGTTATCACCTTGACTCTCCACATCAATACATATCCCAACCTTACTCCAGAAACACGACATATATGAGAAAGCCATCAGCTCCCTCGGGTACGGATAAGAATAGAGTTGTGGTCAGCCTTGTTTTCAACTCTTGGAAACTCTTCTTACAAGCTTCAGACCATACAAACTCAATCTTTTTCTGAGTTATCTTAGTCAAGGGAGCTGAGATAGTGGAAAACCCCTCTACGAAATGCCTGTTGTAACCTACTAAATCGAAGAAACTCTTTATCTCTATTAGAGTTGTGGGTCTTGGCAAGCTTTTTACTGCCTCAATCATCTGAGAATCAACTTGAATGCCTTCACCAGAAACAATATGACCCAACGCCACACATGTTAGCCAAAACTCACATTTGAAAAATTTGGCGTAACACTGTAGGTCCTTAAGGTTCTAAAGGATAAGTTTAAGATGGTCAACATGCTCCTCCTCATTATGAGAGTAGATCAGGTTGTCATCTATGAACACAATAATGAATATATCTAGGTATGCCCTCAACACCCCATTCATATTATCTATGAAGGCCATTGGTGCATTTGTAAGTCCAAATGACATGACTAAGAACTCATAATGACCATAACGGTTTCTTAAGGCTATCTTAGGGATGTCCACTCTCTCTAACTTTAAGCTGATGGTGTCCGAATTTGAGGTCTATTTTGGAGAAATAAGTAGCACCTTAGAGTTGGTCAAATAGGTCACCAATTCTAGGAAGAGGATACTTTTTCTTTATTGTGACCTTATTTAACTGATGGTAGTACATACACATGCCAAGAGAACCATCCTTTTTTTGCTTGACTACAAGACCCACCCGTCAAGCAGGAACAAAAGTCGGCCTTAGTGATCCAATGGTGCCGAGTGGAAGGGTCGTCATTGAATGGATAGAAGTTATTCTATGGATAAAAGGTTGATCTTCCCCAAGAGCTCACATCGACGGGAAGGTTTGGCACCTCGATGCCGTCTCTTCGCCACCTGGGGTTGTAGTATGTTCCAAGGTTTAGTTTTTTGCTCATTAAAGTTGTACGTGAGATGGGTTCGGAATGTCATGAGACAGTTCGGTCCATATCCCTGGAGCACCCCAAGGTGAGACACTTGACCTAATAAAACCAATATCTAGGAGGTCTTTCAGTTGTATTTTCAACTCTTTTAGTTCTAAAGGACCACACAAAACAGAGGAATAGATAGAGGTTGAGTATTTGGAAGGGCATTTATCCCAATGTCTACCTCCTTACAAGGAGGGACTCTAGGTAAATCATCAGAAAAGACTTCTAGAACTCATTCATGACTGGAACATATTGGAGAAAGGGTGTCTCAGCACTAGAATCTTATACTGTGACTAGATGGTATATACACCCTTTGGAAACTAAATTTTTCTGGCTTTGAGATATGACACAAATTTACCCTTAGGGAAAAATTGAACTACCCCTCCACTCTAAGACTGGCACATTAGGAAATGGAAACTTGACTACCCTGGTTCTGCAATCTATGGAGGTATAACAAGCATGAAGAGAGTCTATGCCTAGAATGACATCAAAATCTACCATGTCTAACTTAACTAGGTTAGCTTAGATATCTTTATGGGAAACAAAAACTGGACAACCCCTATGGATTCTTTGGGCTAGAATAGATTCTCTCATAGGAGTGGAAATGCTAAAAGGCTCAAGAAGACACTTTGGACTGATCCCAAACTTTGTGGCTACATAGGGAGTCACAAATGACAATATAGCACCTGGGTCTAACAATGCATAGACATCATAAGTAAAAACTTTGAGCATACTAGTAACCACATCTGGTGAGTTCTCCTGCTCCTGTCTAGTCCTGATGTAGCACCTCTCTGAATTGGCCTACCTTGTGGTGCTGAAGAAACTAACTAAAATCTGTTATCTCTTATGTTCTGCCTCCCTATAGGATAATCCTTCAAAAAATTCCCCACCTGAAAAACAACAATTTATACCCACAAGGTACTCCACTAGATGAGACCTACCACACTTACCACAAATCGAATTACGAGTCGATCCTTGAGCTACACTCCCCTATGACTGGCTGCCCTAAAATCTTCGATTATGTGATCCTTGCTTATTCCTGACCCTCGGTGTAGGTGCACTAATAGATGAAGTTGCTAGTCCAGATTTCCTAGGATGAAAAGATGAGTGATTGCAACTTCCATCCCCCCTTATACCTTTCCCAAGACCTAATGTCTTGGCCCTTTTGTTTCTAAACACCTCCCTATCTTGCATTTTCTCCTCCTCTACTTGCTACACATAAGTCATCAAGAGACATATGTCCATATACCTAATCAATATAGCATTTCTGTCCTCTTTTGTTAGTCCTCCGAGAGAGCCCTAACACAAACAGATCCATCCTAGTATGCATGTTTACCACCATAGTTGGTGCATAACGGGACAGTTGAGTGAATTTAAGGTTGTAGTCTCGCACGTTAATTGCCACCTACTTCAAATGCATAAATTCCTTCACCTTAGCCTACCTCAACTCTCTAGGAAAGTATTGTCCCAAAAAGGCCTCCTCTAACACTACCTAACTCAAAGCGGGTGCCCCTTCTGATCTATCTCCCTTCCACTGATCAAACTAGTGTCTAGCTACTCCTTTGAGCTGGTAGATAGCCAACTCAAACTCTTCAGCATCACCTATGTGTCTAACCTAAAATACTTTCTAGAGATCCTCAATAAAGTTCTCAAGATCCTCTTTCACATTAAAACCCATGAACTCAGGTGGGTTCATCCTCAGAAATTCACAAACCCTGGTTGTACAAGAATGATCATTCCTGGGATCCCTTTGTCGACCTCACAGTGTAGTGATTGTAGTGACAACCCGTGCCAAATTCTGGATGGCTTGGCGGAGCTTAGTATTAGAATTGTCTTCTTGTGGTGGCTTCTAGGAAGGCATAGCTGGACCTCTAGGTCCTTCAGGAATTGGCCCAGACTGGTTTGCTTCCTACCTGGCTGGGCACCCTCTACCCCTGTCTAGTCCAATGGCTCTACGTGGAGGCATAATCTGAAAAATAAGGTATGAACCCCTAAATTAGAAAGGAATTAATAGAGGTAAACTCTGAAGTACGTGAGAGAATAACAACTAATAGTGACACTTCGTAGTTCCATGTAAGCTCCCTAGTGGTGCGCTTCACACCAATAATACGGACTCTACTAGACCCAATTCGATAGATTCCCTAAGACACTTGACATCTGTGCTCTGATACCATGTTTTTTAAGCCCCGAGTCCACACCCTAGCCTGGCCGGCACTGAGAACCATTTATGGGCTAAGCGAACCACTTGGCCTAGATACTTTACTCAGTGAAAGACTTAAATGATAAAATGAAAGGCAAAAATATAATAAACTAAAATATTGCAAATATCTGAATAAACTTAATGGTAGGATGTCTCAACAACAACTGAAAAAGAAGATTTGAAACACCTGTCATATAGTCTATGGAACCTCTAACTAGAATAATCTGAAACAACTACCGGGACAGGCCCACGATAGCCACAACTAAAAGAAATACTAAAAAGAAAACATAGATA
The DNA here is from genome assembly GCA_025774065.1 of Solanum ossicruentum. NCBI lineage: Eukaryota > Viridiplantae > Streptophyta > Magnoliopsida > Solanales > Solanaceae > Solanum > Solanum ossicruentum. Next base: position 9,884 of record JAOTQR010077999.1, read on the forward strand.
ATGACTTCAAAGTGTCTAATTGAGAAGAGGTCTCACCAATAGCTGGATGGATGGATCTCAATGGAGCGTCTACTGAGGAACTCTGTCACCTGCGTCTACATCATAAAATGATGCAGGTCTAGAAGACGTCAATACATAGAATGTATGGTATGTAAAATAGACAAAATAGAAATATAGGATATGGTACTACACTCAAAGTAACTAAAACATGTCTCAAAATAGGATAGCAAAAGTAATAAATAAAATGCATGCTGAAGGTAAAAACATTCTGAAACTCTGTATGTAGAACTGGTTTCCTTTAGCTTGGGGAGTGTAACACCCCACACCTTACAGTACTAGTACAACGCAAATGAAATATGAAATGGTTTGGTCAAGTTAGCGCTAATTTACAAAAGTGCTCGAATCTCGCGTTAATGGGCTATATGTGCATCTACCGTTTAAGAGGGTCGAGTGTATACATGTTTTGTGTTGAATTGAGGAGATTACGGCCTTAAAATGAAGTGAGAGAATTAAGGTGCTTGTAGGACTTAGAAGGTAGTAGGTGAGTCAGCTACTTGCTCAGCTCAAATCTGCTAACTAAACGGAGACGAGGCTCGACGTCGAATTTGTCCAAGTTCGGTTGTGAATAAAATTCGTGTTAGGGGTGTAACATTGGGAAATGATTTAACCTCACATGTGGACTATATCTACAGCCAAAGGATTTTAGTAAATAGGGCCCAAGGACATCACAAAAAACCATGCAAATTGGGCCAACCCAATTGAAGAACAAAATGTGAAAATTCGGCAGCCCAAGTCCAACCAAGTTGGTGCTCCACAAAGGCCCAACTTTGAGGGCCAAGCTGGTGGGTAAGCTACTTGATTATGTGTGGTATGGGATGGTTAAGAAGTCAAGGGAAAGTTGGCATAATATCTCTATAAAAGTATCTCCAAAGCTGCTCCAAAGATCATTCTCAACTTGATTAAAAAAAATAAAAAACAGATTGCTTTCTCTACATTGCTCTCAACTTTTCTCCACCTTGTAAAGCAGCCAAAGGACTTATTTAGGGTTCTTAAGGAGCCTATAAACCTTGAAGACAAAGGTAAGTACTCATGGTTGTGTTTTTAGTAGAGGTTTATCATGAGAAACAAGAAAGAGATGCTAGCTACGCTGCTGAAATTTTGTTGGACAGATTCTGCACTGAAAGTTGTTACACCTTTTCCTTGTTGTTTTGGTTATTTCTCTATGGTTTTTAAGTTATATTATGAAGGTAACTTTGTGTCATTGACATGGTATGAGTTATATACATTATACTAAGGTGGATGCCCTGGTTTTACTATGAAAAATAAGGAGTATACATTAGTATGATTGTGCTGGAATTTCTGGACAGATTGTTTGTTAATGGTTCTTGTGCCATTTTCTTGTTGATTAAGAGGTTTTTCTCCTGTTGAATGGATTTATTATGAAGTATTACTTATGTATTGAACAAAGATTGGTTTTTCAGTAGCGTAAAAAGGCTGATTAACTACTTTTACAGTCCGCAAAAGTGAGTCGTTATATGATATTGCAATTGTGTGTTCATTTGAACTTATGGACTATTGGATTGAATGCTATTGCTTTACGTCCTTGATGACCGATTTGTTACTGTTCTGAGACTGATTCATGGCTGTTTATATATGAAAATGTTTCTGGAACAGTTTGGTTAAGGTGCATAGGTTTGGAGTTGTCGACGTCGAAAGGTAGTGAAGGAAGGTAACGTTATGCTGTCCGTTTTTAGATTGTGTGGAATTGTGATTTGTTGTGCTC
>JAOTQR010078000.1:0-11666 GCA_025774065.1 Solanum ossicruentum
CTAAACCATTTAACTGTGGTGTCTTTGGAGGAGTCCTTTAATATCTAATTCCATGCTTTTTGCAATAAGCATGAAATTATCCAATATACTCTCCGCCATTGTCTGTGCGGACACACTTGATGTTCTTCCCAGTTTCTCTCTTAATTGAGGTATGAAATTATTTGAAGACTTCTAACACTTGATCTTTGAACTTAACGGTATAAGCCCAGGTCTTCTTTGAATGGTAATCAATGAAGGTTACAAAATATTTGGCTCTACCAAGTGACTTTGGTAGTGGACCAGACACGTCAGAGTGATTCAGATCTAAGCATTCTCCATTCTTGAAGATGGAGAATTATGGAAAGAGACTCTGTTCTGTTTCCTAGCTAGACAATCTTCGCATTTCTTCGGTGATATCTGATCTAAATCAGGTAGAACTTTATCTTTTACCAATTTAGACATCCTTTTTTCACCAGCATAACAAAGTCTCTTATGCCATAAACGTATGGTATTTTCATTTTTCGTCACATTTATAGATTTATCAGAGACTTTTGCTTGCATCACATATAATTTTGAGAGTTTGTGTCCTCTCGGAATGATAAGGGAGTCTTTGGTAAGCTTCCATTTTCCATTTCTAAAATTATTTTGGAAACCTTCATCATCAAGCTTACTTATAGACATTAAATTTAAGCACATGTCAGGGATGTGCCTTACATCTTTTAGAAGAAGTTTCATGCCGTTATATGTTTCCAAACAAACATCTCCCTTGTCAATAACTTTTGACAGGTTTTCATTTCCCATCTTTACAACATCATAGTCTCCACGTGTGTAAGATGAGAAGAGGTTTTTGTATAGTGTACCGTGAATAGTCGCACCACTATCAATTACCCAACTTGTCTCTTGAGTTAATTGACCAACAATCTCACTGTCACAACTGATGTTGAACTCGTCTATAAGATTTCCTTGTTCATCATCACTGTTTGTTTTTTCCTTTTTGTCTCTATTATTTTGCTGGTCACTCTTAAATTTTCGACAAAATTGCTTGATGTGACCTTTCTTCTTGCAGTAATGGCACTCGACATTTGCATATTTATTTGACTTTTCTCGACTCCTGTCTCTGGAGTTCGAACCCTTCACTTGACTTCTCCCCTCTCTTTTCAGTAATCAAAACTTCTGATTCTGAGAAAGAGGTTGAACCTTGAGATCTATGTCTCATTTCTTCATTTAATATACTGCTCTTAACAACTTCGGTGCTTACTACACCGTTTGGTATAGTGTTTGTCAAAGAAACTTTCAAAGTTTCCCATGACTTCGGTAAAGAAACTAAAATCATAAGAGCAATTATCTCATCATCAAACTTTATGCACATTGTCGATAGCTGGTCCACCATTCCTTCTATGTTATTTATGTGATCAGCTACAGAAGTATTTTCTTGATATTTACTTCCATCAACTGGGTTAAGTAAAATAATTTGTTGTTGCCGGTCTTTGAAGCATACAACTGCTCCTGCTTGTTCCACAGTGGTTTGGCATGATTTTCGTTACAAATATGATTGTAAACATTGTTATCGACAAAGTGTTGCATATATCCATAAACTCGTTCATGCTCAAACACCCACTCATCTTCGAACATCCCTTCAGGTTTGACGGTAGAGAATACCGGCAAGTGCATCTTCGTAATCATGAGAAGATCCTTCATTTTGCTTCTCCGGACACGGTAGTTTGAACCGTTCAGGTTGATCATTTTGCTTGTCTTTACCTCCATTGCTATGAACCTAAATCAGGCTTTGATACCACTTGTTGGGGCCCATGCAACGGAATGAGTAATAAAATTTAGGAGGAAAACTAAAACAAAATAGACACCAGAAAATTTAATGTGGTTCACCCAAAACTTTTGGACTACGTCCACAAATTAACACTTCTACTATATTTCTTCTACTATTACAAATAGTAGGCACAAGTGTACAATTTCCTCTACTATTACAAATAGTAGGCTCTTAGAGAAAAATATCAAAAATAGTAAACACACTATTTCTTTTAAAAAAAATATTTCCTAAGTACACTCTCTAATTTTTTCTTCACAAATTATTTTATTTTATAGTCTATGGTATACGTCACACAAGAAATAAATACAATATTTATTTCTTTCTCTCTGTGGCTCTCTTTGTATTTTCTTTCCTTTTTATGAATGATAAATGAAGGATGAATTACTCCTTTATATAGGAGTAATTCACCAACCTTTTTTGACAAAAGGCAAAGGGTTGGTGGCCAATCTTCCACTAACCATTTGCAATTTCCTACCAATTTTGACGGAGTTCAAGAGTTGCCAAATTTGAAGAAATTTGGCATGTGGGCTCTCCATTTTGGAGGGACCTTCTTAACAATTTTATCAATTATAATTAACTAACATGTGTTTTTCTTCATTAAATTACATAACTATTAAAAAATATATTAAACTATGTAGGCCTGTGACCTCTATATATTGAGATTGTCCACCTTTTATCATCTTTAGTCTTTCCTTGATATATTAAACTATGATTGAATGAATGTGATGAAGCCAAATGGTTTGCTTGGAAGCCAGTAATGATTTCTGAGTGCCGGCCATGCAAAGGGTATCCTCTCGGAGCGTGACAAATTTGTAACTGGTTATGGTAGCAGTTCATTAAAAAAGTGTGTAGATACCATCATTCTGGATTTTATTGCTCTGATACCAAAATAATATAAACTAAGATGACAATTAAAACTTACTGACTAAATAAGGTGCGAGGATCTTAACCAATGCATTAATCAATAACTAGGTTCGTATGAAGTGGATAAGTATCCAAAAGCAAAGATAATGATAATATTTTCTTACCGAATTCTCTTAAATACACATATTTATATTAAACATTAACATGACTTCTAACAAATAAAAATAAAAACAGTTACTACTGTAGATAACAACTGGTTATATATTTTATCTGATTTAAAATAAAAATAAAAAAAATTAAGATAGTTTATCTCCACATGCTTGCCTAGATTTTCTTCTAAAATAAGACTGTCAGTAGCATCCGTATCACATGACCACTAATTTTTCCTTTTCCTTCTTTGGATTAGACCACCATTATCATAACCATTATGTCACAATCCAAAATAGGCTGTAAGTGGCACCCACACTTATCCTCATAGATGGGCGAACCAACGATACAAATCTCAATCTATATTAGCAGTTTGATTTATAAAATACGATAATAATCGGAAGCTCAAACTTATAAAGGAAGAAATAACCAAAAGTCACTAGGTTTAATACATAACGTTTCCTAAAATCTGAAAGTCATCACATTAAGGACATCTAATCTCAAATATCAAGTCTAAGAGTAGCAACACCAAATAAATAACGTAAAATTTTATGTTCGAAAGCTAAGAACATCATGCCATAATTGATAGAATCCAACACGATCTAGAAGGTTAGCTTACCTTGAAATCTAATATGTTGATGACTGGCTAGAGTTGAGGGCGAATCGAGGTCAATAGAATACTTGTTGCACTTCACAAAATAAAACAAAAAAAAAATACAAGTAGGGATCAGTATTGGCAACATATACTGAATATATGTCATGGGTCGACTCAAAATAGAAATCAATATGCATAAACTATTAGTAGGAAATCAACTATAACACTTAAGATGTGTTAACAATAAGAAACAAGTACAAAACCAATCAACAATATCAAAACAACCATGAGGGCAACCTCCACACCATGCTTCTTTTGAGAGATAAGTTCTGTGAAATTGAGTATATTAAATCATTTCAATATGTTTTCTTTTATTACTATTATGCCGGAATGTATTGGAACGTTACACCCAATCCCATAATATCGTGTTGGAAAGTGACACCCGATCTCATAATATCAGGTTAAAACGTGACACCTAATCCAAATATAATTACTTCATCATTCTATACTATTACCTTCCACTTCATTAACTATATTTTATCAAGCTTTTTTATTCAAGGCATCACTTTGATGACCAATCACAATAATATATCAGTCAACTAAACCACAATAATTAAATGCATAGAAAATTTCATAATTTTTCGATGACTATAAATCACTATTAAGAGTCTCTTTATTAGATAGAACAACTCATAAACCTACCTTAATCGAGGAACCGAGATCAAGTGAGCTAATCCAGCAATGTTTTCCCTTTCCTCAATGCCTCAAAACATTTTGAATTTATCAAATATATAACATTCATAAGTAAACGAATCTATAGACAGCCATATCACTATATTCTAGCCTAGACTTAAATTTCATCTAATTCTACAATTAAATTCCTAAACTTCAAGTGTAGGACTAAATCTTAATTCCTCTAGATAACATAACCCTAATGATATTCATTTAATACAAACTATTTAATATCTAATTACTTATCTAAGTTGAATTTTTATATGATAATTATAAGAGGACGAAGATAACAATTCAATTTTATAGGTCAAGTTCCAACACTAATAACTGATTTGTGGACCTAGGTTATTAAAGTCCATTACATCGTTCTTATTCATTAAAATTTCTACCATATTACACGTTGCCCAATAATTCTTATTTAGTATACTACCCCTTAAGCACGTCTTCCTTGCCTTAAAAAAGTTCAACCGACATGTATTATAATCTCTTTTATTATCACCCACCAATATGTCTATAAAATAATGTCAATTCTAACATTTACACAATAATCATAATTTTAAACTTGGAACTATTGACTTACAAATTACAATTAATAATTAAAAAATAAAATGAAGAAAATAAAAATTCTTCATACTGAGGCACGGATATCTTGCTCTCTTTAAGGAGATTCAAACCCACTACAACAAATATTTTCACCGGTCCAGCAGTATTCCTCTTGACATGTCTCCTCCAGGATATAATAGCCTTTCACAAAAGTGTAACTCAACAAGCTCTGGATAAGAGTTGAGTCTCAAGCTCCACCAGAAGAACACCTCCCTTCAACTAATAAAACTTTTCTTTTGACAAACTTCATGCACTCTATAATTTTTCTCATATGTTGTGTGTCCAAAACAAATGAAGATCACTATAATTTATAGTTGTGAAAGTCTTCCATACAATAAATAGAGAGATAATGAGGGTAGTAAATAGAGTAAATAAATTACCTATAAATTATATAGATTATAAGGTATAATGGAGGAATAAAGGATGAAATAAAGCGCAACTAATGCACACCAACGTGGATGTCTGCACCAAGTGCCTACGACACTTCACACCCTTAAATGATAAAAGTAATTATGGTACACCAAATGCATAGTTAGAAATAATCAATTGGATGTAAGCCACTGCATTGCACATTAGACAAAAATATCTCACATAATAAAATATAATATACATTTTAATAAAGTATAATAATATTAAAATGTAATTAACAATCCCCTACTCATTTTAATTTTATAGAGAGTCTATTAGCTTCCGGAAACAGTCGCGCTATGTTTTTAAACATAGGGGTCAGGCTGCGTACATCCGAACCCCTTACCCCGCAATGGGCGGAAGCCTTTGAGGTATTGGGGTAATGTTGCTGTAGAGAGTCTATTAGCTTAAGGAAGACTACTATGCATAATGAAGATGTGCCCTGCATTGAACTTCCACTTAGTGAAATAATAACTTTTACTTCACAATCATAGTGGTCTCAGACTTGAACTATGACTGCTTAAGAGAAATAAAATATTATTGTTCTCATATAATAATCAAGGTATTGACATGAGTTTTACTAGTCAGCACATTACAACCTTATGCTATCCCAATTTCATGAGTGTCTTTGAGAATAAGCCCAATTCTCATAAGAAGCAATAGTCACATAGGTGAAATTTGTCGAGAGTGCTCCTGTAATTTAACATCCCACCTGTACGGGCTATAGATTATCATCAAGAGTTTTTAAAACTCAACCTCCACATTCACTATAGGAAAGAATGCACTCACATCATAGGTCGGGAATAAAATATAGTATATTTTTTTCACAACAAGTCATCATATGATTCGTTTTTCCCATTGAACCTAGTTGTAGGATCTCTAGTCCCCAAGTTAGGTTTCCTCATACATGACTCAGGAATTTATAGGCTTCAATCTCATCCCCCTCGATGAGCTCCAGTCCTTTTCTCTCGTTAAGTCCTTAGTAAGAGGATCTGCAAGATTATTACAATGTTTGATATAATCAACATTAATGGTACCACTTGTCAAATATGATCTTACATTACTGTGTTTCCTCCTTGTAGGTCTGGATTTAAGGTTGTAATAACGATTTTAAACTCTACCAATTGCAGCGGTGTTATCATAAATAGCAACAATAACAACATACCCAGTGGAATTCCACAAGTGGAGTCTGGGGAGGCTAGAATGTATGCAGACCTTACCACTACCTCATAAGGTAGAGAGGTTATTTTTTGAGAACCCTCGTCTCAAAAACGCATAAGCAGAATAAACTAGATATTGAAAAAGGGAAAGGAAAAGAAAAGGAAATAGAAAGAACAACTAAGTATGAAAAGCACAAAATAGTGTGTAAATATGATAAATCAACATATATATGACATATAATGACAACACAGGATATAAATATGAAGACCCCTCCTCATGGGTGCACATATTCAGGTATTGTCTCTGCCTGGGCCAGCCGGTTCGCACCTTCATCCCTCTCCACGCTGCAGCGCTACGGGGTATCGAAGCTAGTACTTAGGCTCCTTTACACCCTCAAAGAGAAGTCACCTATCACTAATTGAGCCTCATGGGTGCACATACCCAGGTATTGTCTTTGCCTGGTCTATCCGGTTCACACCTCCTCCCTCTTTACGCTGCAGTGCTACAAGGTATCAAACCCAGTAGGTCAGGTTCTTTTACACCCTAAAAGAGAAGTCACCTATCACTAATTGAGCTGCACCAGAAAGAGACAATACCTGAGTATGTGTACCCATGCGGAGGGGTCGTCATAATAAAAACACAACTAATCCTACTACCCTACTATACCCCAAAGCCAGACATCTACCTAACCATATTAACTTATTAGCCTGCTACTCTAATTCGCGACTTCCATTGTTTTCTATCTAAGGTTATGTCCTCAGTAAGATCAAGTTTTTCCATATCTTGTCTGATTATGTCCCCACAATACTTCTTCGGTCTACCTCTATTCCTTCGTGTAACTCCCAAGTATAACCTCTCGCAACTCCTAACAAGAGATTGATACTCTTTCCCTGCATATGTCCAAACCATCGCAGTCTCGCTTCCCTCATCTTATCAAGCACAGGGGCCACCTCTAGCTCTCTCGAATGGTCTCATTCCTAATCTTATCACTCCTGATATGACTGCACATCCATCTCAACATCCTCATCTCTGTAACCTGCATTTTCTGAACATGTGTATTTTTTATTAGCCAACACACCATCCCATATAGCAAAGATGGTCTAACCACAATTTTGTAAAACTTACCTTTGATTTTAGGTGGTATCTTCTTATCACACAATACTCTAGAGGCAAGCCTTCATTTTGTCCATGCTTCCCCAATATGATGTGTGACATCATCATTGATATCGCTACTACTCTAGATAATGGACCTAAGATACTTAAACTTTTCCCTTTTGGGGATAGACTGAGTGGCAAGCCTCACATCAATGTCTGTTTCATCCCTCGCAACACTGAATTTGTATTCCAAGTATTCTATTTTGACCCTGCTCAGTTTGAACCCTTTGGATTCTAAAGCGTGTTTCCAAACATCCAATCTATCATTAACTTTAGTCCGAATCTCATCAATCAGTACTATGTCATTTGAAAATAGCATACATCATAGAACCTCCTCCTAGATAAAATGCATCAGCTCATCATCACTAAGACAAACAGAAAAGGGCTCAACACAGATCCTTGATGAAGTCCCATCTCAACAGGAAAAAACTTTGAGTCTTTTCCTACTGTTCTTGCCCGAGTCTTGGGTCCGTCGTACATGTCCTTTATCTCCCTAATATATGTCATCGGGACACCTTTCACCTCTAGACACCTCCATAGGATAACCCTCTACACTTTGTTATAAGTCTTCTCGAGATCAATGAACACCATATGGAGTTCTTTCTTTCTTTCCCTATATTTCTCCACTAATCTCTGAACAAGATGAATTACTTTAGTAGTCGACCGCCCCGATATGAATCCAAATTGATTCTCTGAAATAGACACCACCTTTCTCACCCTCATCTCCACCGCTCTCTCCCAAGCCTTCATAGTGTGACTTAGCAACTTAATAACCCTGTAATTATTACAGTTTTTAATATCACCCTTGTTTTTGTATAATGGAACCATTGTACTCTTCCTCTATTCATCTGGCATCTTAGCAGTCATCATAATAGCATTGATCAGTCTAGTCAACCACTCTATGCCATCCTTGACCATGTTCTTCCAAAAATCTACCAGAATCTCATTGGGTCTGATCGTCCTCTCTCTCTTCATTCTACTAATAGCTCGTCTAACCTCAACTCTGAGTTGCCTATAATAACCAAAATCTTGATGCCTTTCAGAGTATGCCAACTTGCCCAACTCAATATATCTATCTCCTTTTTCATTGATTTTTCAAAATAAGGAATTTGAAATAACAAATCTCTCAACCAATTTACATCCTCATTAGCTGAAGCTAAAGAAATTAGCTCAGCCTCCATGGTAGAGTTGGCAATGATAGAATACTTTCTAGATTTTCAACAAATAGAACCACCACCCAAAGTAAAAATATAACCAGTAGTAGAATAGGAATCACCTGATAAAGTGTTTCAATCTGCTTCAGAAAAGTCTTCAAGTACAGCAGGATATCTTTATAGAAAAACCACAAGTTTTTGTCCCAGTTAAATATCTCATAGCTCTTGTTATACCATGCCAATGTTCATTACATGCCTTGCTTGTAAACCTGCTAAGTACTCATATCGCATTTGCAATATCAGGCCTATAGTGTAGTCAGTCACATATTTCAAACTTCCAATTAAGCTAGTATATTCCTTTTGATTCATCATATCATTTTTACTTTGTACAGAAAACAAGTGAACACTTGAATCAAAACAAGTTAAAACATGCTCACAATCAAGAAAGTTATATTTTTTTCAAAATTTTCTCAACATAATGTGACTGGTCAAACAAAATTTCATCACATGTTCTAGTAATTTTTATTCCAAGAATAAAATTTGCCTCACCAAGATCTTTCATATCAAATGACTTCTAGGAATGCTTCTTGTTTCGTCAATAATAATCATGTTAGAGCCAAAGATCAACAAGTCATTAACATATGGGCAAATAATAACATGTGAATTATTTCAAGACTTATGATATATGCACTTAATACACTCAATTGTTTTAAAATCATTTTCAATCATGCAAGAATCAAATTTTACATGTCATTACTTTGGTGCCTGTTTCAAGCCATTTAGGGATTTAGTCAGCTTATACACATTACTTTCTTGGTCTGCTTCAACAAAATCCTCGGGTTGTTCCATATAAATCTCTTCATTTAGGTCTACATTTAAAAAAAATAGTTTTTACATCCATTTGGTGAATTTGCAAATCAAAAATTGCAGCCATAACAATTAAAAATCTAATGGATGTAATTCTAGTTATCGGAGAAAAAGTGTCAAAAAACTCTAGGCCTTCAATTTGCTTAAATACTTTTGCAACCAATCAAGCCTTATATTTATCAATAGATCCGTCTGATTTTAACTTTTTTCGTAAGACTCATTTGCAACCAATTGTTTACAACCCGGTAGTAAATCAACTAACTTCCAAATTTTATTAGAAATTAGTGATTCCATTTCATCATTTACACCTCTCCTAGAAAATTGCATCATATGAAAATAATGCTTCTTTTAAAGTGAGGGGGTCATCTCCAACATTAAAAACATAAAAATCAGGACCAAAATCTTTTTCTACTCTAGCTCTTTTACTTCTTCTTAACTCAAAATCATCAATTACTTAATTTTTCAAAGTAGAAGAAGAAGAACTAGGCAGTGACAAAATATTTTGTTCAACCTTTTGACCCCCACTATTTTTAGAATCAAAAGAAAAATTCTTTTAGTGAAAAATAGCATCATCTGATTCAATATCAATATTATCTTCAAGATTAAAAAATCTATAGGCTGTACTATTTGAAGCATAACAAAAAAAAAGCACAAGTAGTAACTTTCTTATCTAACTTTGTAATCTTGGGATCCTTTAACCCTTCAAAGACTAGACAACCCCAAACTCTTAGATATCCCAAGTTTGGCTTGTGATCCTTTCCATAACTCAAAAGGTATTAGTTTAGACTTTTGATGAGCACACAATTTAATACATAATGAGTAGTCAAATAGCTTCCCCCTAAAAATTTAAAGGTAAACATGACTCAATAAGCATGACAATAGCCAATTCAGCCAAAGTTCTAATTTTTCTTTCCGCTACACTATTAGCTGCAATAGAATAAGGAGGAGTAGTTTTATGAATTATTTTAAATGATTTAACAAAAGAATTAAACTGATTTTTTAAGAAAAATAGATGGGGAAAAATAATGGGTCATATCTTTTGAGAAGATTCAACCGGAGTTGTCCATCCACCAACAATTTGTTGCTGCCCAAGATATGATCTCTTTCTTTAGGAATACAGACGCTGATTCACAAACCAAATGACCTCTATATACTTTGATGGATCAGGGATATAATATCCTTCACTGTACTTTTCAGTTTAATCTTACGGTTCAGAAGTCAGATAAATTCAAAGTACTATACAGACTTTCTTTCTTTCTACAGTTCTAGTCTCTTTCAACTTTCTTTATTTTCTCTTCCTCTTTCCCACTAGGAAACTAAATTTCCTTTTTCAGGATTCTCACTCCTACTAGGAGTCAACCACCTTCCCATTATAAGGAAGGTGGTTGGGCGGTTACAACCGCCACTAAAGGATAACTATTGTTCATCCTTATCCTTTAGGATAAGGTTGAACAGTTAACTGTATCACCGTAAATAAACCACATACTCGGGTCAGGTCAAAATTTGAATTGAGTCGATCCACATGTGCGACCCATAATCCCCAAAATCTTACATCTCCTACTTCACACATGGCGGACAAGACCTGAGTCAATATCACATCAACCTAATATACAATTCATGTGATAAAATGGTTTGTGCGGCCTGTGAGCATAAAGGCTTGTCTTCAAGGTCTTATAAGTCTTTTATAGGAATTCAATCATGTACAAAAAAAATCCACTATCAATCATGAGGATATCTATACTCACAATGCCCCATACTTTAACTACTCCAGTAGTTAATCATCTTATCCCTCATCCTCTTCAAAAGGCTGACTCGAGTCCATATTTATATCATTTTTCGTAGTCTTAACTTTCTACTCGAATCTATTTCAAATCAACTTTTTTCCCAGACATGCACCGCATTGCCGAATCATATGTGGCTATTAGTAACATGCTAAAGTAGCAACATCGATCGAAATTTCAAGAAATAGTAAAAGATCAAAAGGTATTCAATTGAAAAGTTTAACTTTGATTTTTCAGGGTCACACACAAAGAAGAAGTAGGGATCATTCTTTCATTAATCCTCCTGTTACATAACACACGTGGTATGAAACACGTGCTAGGATGTTAGACCCCGTAATTATTTTAAATTAACGATAACTATCCAATTGGGAAATTTTGTTGTGGACGCCGGTTAA
>JAOTQR010078003.1:0-11665 GCA_025774065.1 Solanum ossicruentum
AATAATAGTAATAATAAGAACAACAACAACAACAACAATAACAACAACAACAACAACAACAACACCAGCAGCACTAGCAGCAGCAGCACCACCACCACCACCACCACCATCAACAACAACAACAACAACAACAACAACAACAATAATAATGAAGAAGGAGAAAGAATAGTGGCTACATTGCAATAACCCATGTCATTTCTTACCTATAAATTAAATAGTCTTAGCTATCGAATAGTCTGAAATACTTACTAAAATTATTACAAGAGGGATATTTTAAGAAAATAATAGTACCAATTCTTAAAATATCTAGCGGGTCCTTACACGAAGCTACATTCACCATAGGATGGTCAGATGAACACTCATCATTGGAATTTTTTTTGAATATATAGGTTAAATATAGATGTTTTGATATATATCAATTGTTGAATACCCTTTGATACAAAAATCACTAACCTATGTTCTAAAAGTACGAATAGCCTTGAACAAAATGCTGACTCTGCCATTGTTTTCACCCATCACTGTTTCATCTAGCAACCCTTCGTACGACTTGTATAGGCAATCACTACTCGAGACCCCTTCATGATGTGGTCTTAGACTAGTTAGTCATGATAGACCAATATTTCAAACTAAAAGAGGTTTTACACACAGTTCTACTTGATAATGTTGGGGGTTTTATTGGCTTTGACCATATGGCTCTCAATGTGTCATAAAAAAGCTCTATCTGTTAGAATACCTGACCATAAAAGGTTTCATTTTGTCAAGTCCATTTTTCACTCTTAGAATCTCGTTCACAAGATCAATATACAAGTTGTATATCTAATGTTCACACTCCAATAACAAAGCGGTCGCAGTCAACAATAAACCTAATCGGAGGTTAGGGTCTAATCCACAGGATATACCAGGCTTAACTATAAAGATCCACTATCAATCATTTCAACCATTGATTACTAAAGTCTCTAAGATATGGGAGTTGTGATTCAATAAGAAAAATAAAAATAAACACTACACTAATGATGCAGGATGACAATCAAATTGAGGGACAACTTGGGAATTGTGTTCCCTATGATTCGTTGACTCAATTACCCTAGACAACATATCCCTAATTGGAAATTCGCATGCAGGACGATAACTTAGATTCTTCCAGCCCTCTTGTGAAGGTGAAGATCGAATTTCATCATGGCACTTGGTCGGCACCCATGGTGTGCTAACTAACCGTTACCCATTGTCCTAGTCAACCTCCCCTTGATCAGGTTTGGTTGATTAAATGAGAACACATCAATCAAATCCTATCATTTACTTCCCTCTTCCTATTCATCACTACCTTGGTCGGAATGTGATAGTAGGCAAGGTTTGGTATTGGCCACCACCAAATAACAATCCAAATGAAGGAAAATAAACAATAAATGCAAGACCCCAATCAAAGAAATGCACAAAGTCTAAGTTATTTCAAGTCAACTACTCATGGTTCCTGTAACCCCAAGTTGTGGGTGCTTCGCTGCTCATGGCTAAGGCAAAATCAATAACAATGAATGTAAAAGACATAGTTGAGAGTTTACCCAAAACAACGAAGAACAAAAACACCTTCAACTTAAAAACCACAAGCTTTGATAAATGGAAATGAATATAGTGTGATTTTCCAAACCCCCAAAGTGGGTCTTCAAAGTAAAAATTGAAACCTACACTAAACCCTAGAAATATTCTAGAGAGAATATTCAAAGTGAATTGCAAAAATATTAAAGTCTAAAGTTTCTCCCTTCTAAAACCCTATCATTAAGTATTTATACTATTTACAATTTCACCCTAAACATTAAATAGAAAAGACAGTTGACAGCAGGTTCATCTCATAGATACGACTCATATGGTAACCTACAAGTTGTAATCAGGGTCTCATGGTCAGCACTTGACACTTCGGACTAGACTATTATGACCCACTGTTACGAGTCGTGGCTTGGGCTACGACTCATATGCTCCTCTTATAGTCTAGGCCTTCAGTTCTTGGTCCAAACTTTTAGCGCACTGTTTCTTGCTACGATCTTGCCTATATGAGTCGTAGTGAGACCTACAACTCCTAGAATGGCCTCGTAGGGCTAAACTTCACTTAGAAGATTCTTGATTTTGCTCACTATTCTTGCTACGAGAGTATCTTATGACTCATAGCTTGGGCTACTACTCGTAGGATTGCTCGTATGTCCTGTACTTCAGCAAAAACTGTAATTTTCTCCTAAAATCATGTCAACCTATCTTTTCTGTAATAACAACATAAAAACACATAAAAACCATAAAAAGTCACATTAAGAACTTGCAAAATTTCTTGTTTTAGGCCAAATGTGTTGTATTTTGATAGCACATCAACACCCTTAACTTAGAACTATTGTTTGTCCTCAAGAGACGACTCAATCTAAGAAGATAATGAGAAACACATAGCAACTACTCTAATTGCATATACATCATTTAACTCCAATTCAAGTACCCAACTCCAAATTTCCAAAATCGGATTGCAAAGCTACTAAGCAAACTAAAACACAAAGATGTATCCGGCAATTCAACTATGGCAAAGGAAGGAGTATCAACAATCCGCAATCACTGGTCTAGTCATATACCAATCATGCAGTGCAAATGCCCACATAAAAAAGAAGTCCATCTTTCTCACTCAAAGTGCATTTAAAATTCAGAGACTATGCAAGCATTCTCACTCTCACAAATGAAATTCATACATAATGAGTAACACTATAAGCTTGCCTCTATACTCAACTCTGGACTATAAAGTGGATTTGGATCACTTTAGGACTAAATGGGCTTGTAACATAGGCTCATGGGGCTTTGGTATGGCATTTTAGGCAAGTAGTGACTAAAAGCTATCCTTGAACTATGTTTTTCACCACTCTTACCTCCATAACTCAACCATGTTCATTGAATCCACCATTATTCTTCCTTTACAAGCTTTTCCTAGGTGTTTTCCTTCTCTTTTTCAACTGTGCTTTATTTTTGAACTCAGATTTGCTATTCTCTTCAATCCAAGACAACTTTTCTTTTCTTTTTCTCACCTTCCACATGAATTTTTCATGTTTTTTCTTTCTTTCGCAACCAACCACCTCATTTTCATTATTTTTTCCACAATAAAGGTCACCCTCAACTCAAACTTTTATCCTGACGTAGAGCACACAAAATCTATTCTCCAAATTTGTAGCCACCCTCAACTTAGGCTTTTAGCCTCAATCAAGGTTCACATGTTCAAGGATAGACCAAGGCCAATATCAAGTTATTTCACAAAACAAGGCTAGGCTAGATAGGTGACAGGAAATAACTAGTGCATGAACAGCTCAAGCACAATAAATGTCACCCTCAACTCAGGCTTTTAGCCTGAGGTAAAGCACACAATATTCATTTCCAAAACCAGGGCCATTATTTGTAGCCATCCTCAACTTAGGCTTTTAGCCTCAATCAAGGTTCACATGTACAAGGATAGACCAAGGTCAATATCAAGGTATTTCACAAAACAAGGCTAGGCTAGCTAGGTGTCAAGAAATAACAGGTACATGAACAACTCAAGCATTTGGAACAAGGGATAAACTATCACATTTGGTAGGTCATTTAGGCAAAAGTAAACTCACTAAAAGAACAATGGCCTAAGATCCTTTCCCAATCAACCATATCACCAGTCTAATCTTAAAGTAACAAGGCAAGTTCTGAGTTTATAGATAATACATTATGCAGCAAAATAAGCTCTTACACATATGGCATCGCATACACAATCAAGTACAAACTCACAGGTCATGCTTCAAGAATCAACTTGCCTTCTCTTTATTAGAACAAACATTGCCAGATACTCATATGTAGGATTTCAAGAACCACCAACAATCTCAAAAATTTTGAGGGTACTAAATTTTCAAAACATTCAGAAAGCATTTCAAGATTATATATGCCAAAAGATAGTAACTACTATATATCTTATCTACACTAACTAAATATGCTGGTTCAATAGAAATTAAAAGCATCCATAAGGAAAAAGAAACACGATAGGAGAACCTTGAGATCAAAAATATGGGAAGTTATGGACTTGAGGCTACTCAGACTTCACACTAATCTATAACTTCCCACACCCCACTGAAAGAAAATACTTTTGTCCTCAAAGTAAACACACACGCACACACATATACACACATATATATACATACACACATATATATATATATATATACCAAAAATTAATAAGTTAAAACAGCACCTCCACAACATAATTAAAAACAACATTCAAAACAAAACATAAAGAAAATATTGTCTAAAACAAGGGACAAAGTATCCATAAGGACGGGGGTCAAAAATATCAAACACATGGTGCTCAAGCACCGGCATCTATCTGGTCCTGGGAGTCCTGGGGCTCCTATGGTCCAATCTCCTCCTCGATGGTCTAGGCTGCAACTGTAGTTGAGCTCTCGACTCCTCGTGCTATCTGCTGCTCCCGGTCTCTCTGTATAGCCGCCAGAGCTAAAGGCTCTTACACAACCTCATCAGGTATCTACACTTCTAGTGTTGCTGCCTCATCAATGGTCTTGGGACTCTTCTAGCTCACCGCTAGGTCATCACCCTCAAGGGGCCTCTTTCCATGGGCATGTGGACGGTCATCGAACAAATCAGAAACATCATCATCCACCGGTGCCACCTCCAGGACTGCTATCGGGGCCGCTAATATCCTCAACAAGTCAGCCTTGAACTTGGCCAACTCCTCTATAATAGAAATCATGTCAGCGGGCTAGGCATCCTCCAGCCTCTTCTGGACTCGATCCTTGAAGGCATCTACTCTAGCATCCATAACTCTAAGTCTCTGATCTATCATCTCACGAGTGAATGCCATGGCCCTCTCCTCTGAGTACTGAGCTTTCTGATGGACCCATAGTCCGATTTGGCCAGTTAACCTGCTCAACTAGAGCTCCTTCTTCATTACACAGTATACCAACTCCTGAAAAGCAAAAGCAGATATAAGAGGAAAGTCTACAGAGTCAACCTATGTAGTAGAAGGTGTTGGTGCAGGTGTGTTAGAGGATGGCATCGTCTCGGTCTCAATAGTTGGAGGCGGCTCTGAGGTAGCTTTAGTAGCACTGGTGGTGACTGCGGTCAGCTCCTGAGTCTGTGGCTCAATGGGGAACAGATCTGGTAAGGGTGGAGAAGCTTCTCTTTGTAGGGCCACGGGGTTCTTATCAGCCTTGATCAAGCTGGAATCTATGGTACACACAACCTCTACATGTGGGTCCAAGTGGAGAGAAACATGTACCCCAGCTGCATTGCATAATCTATGAATCAAGATGGGAAAAGGCAATGCAGTCTGGGTACAGACTGCTAACTCATGGATTTGCTCTGCCATAACGCGAGCCCATTCAATCTCATAGCCAGCTAGAATACTAGCTAGTAGTACATCTCTCTCCAATGTGACATATTATCTATAAATGTAGGTCTGATGAGCCAACGAATAATAGACTACCAAAATTTTTCCCAGAATGATAGGTGGGACTTCACAATAGGATCGACGTGGTTTGTGACCCACGTAGGCTAAGCACCTGCCTCACAAATCTAGCCTGCTATCCACCGGAGGAGCTCTAATTTTAACCCAACATCCTTCTCATTCACCACCTTCCTCATCTTTGCAATTCGGTTATCATATTTAGCAGTGGAAACGGGGGGCTCTATAGTTTGGCCCAAACTGGACCTTCTTAACAGTTTTTCTGAAATGTCAATAGTCTCACCCTAAACTAGGACCTCACGCAATCATGGTTGTTCAATAGCCTTCTTGTTCTTGGGAAGGTCCCTGCGAATAGTAGTGTAGTAGGATGCATAGAATATCCGGACTAAATATGGGGCGTACTTGCCAACCTTTGTGAAAGCCACCTTAGCCCGTGGCAATCAATCTCAGCCTCCAAGTTTGACACACCGCTCAGCCCTGAGTCCTTGAACCTCGACTCTTCATGAAATTGCCAGACCGACTTCTCTTGACCTTTTGGTTCCATCCCCTTATCATAAATTTCCTTTATGCCTGGTACACACCATCTCGTGGTTTGGGGATCTATGGAGGTGACAGTATAAGTAGGATCAGCCGGTTGTTGGGGAGCAGTCTCCTCAGGTAGGGTTTGTGATGCCTCAATAGACTCTGACTTGGAAAGTGAGAGGCAATCATCTGACCCTTCTTCATTACCCTCCTCTTCAGATTGGGAGAAACTATCCACTTCCATGGGGGCCCTTGATACCCGAGACCTAGTCAACAGTACATGTCATGTCCGGGAGGATACCCTAGGCGTAACTAGCACTCGGAGACTATTGCTAGCCCCCAAGCGAACCACCTAGTCACATCGCATTCATTCAGCCAATTCATACTGCAGAAGATATTAAGTATTTAAAAAAGCTATCAGTGGACTTAAGAAACTGTCACAATCACTATCATAGGGTGTACGAAGAAGAGAGCAACTCAATAATAATAGGGAAATGGGAAAAGAATCCCGAAATCACTATCAGCTATCCATGTCTATGAAGCCTCTATAGTTAACCTCTACGAAGGTACCATGACAGGCCATGGCTACCATAGTCCGATGAAATAACACAAAATAAATAAAAGATAAATATGTCTCCTGAAAGCAAGGTAGGACTCACCACATCTGGATCAAGGAGCTCTAGACCTCAACGGTTTGCCTGCTGAAGTCCTCTATTTAAAGAATCTGCATCATAAAATGATGCAGTGCCAAAGTGGCATTAGTACGTGGAATGTATTGTATGTAAAATGGGCTAAAGCAAACAGTATACAAGATCATCAGCTCATCAATCACTCATCCTCAACTCAGAGTAAGAAACAAGATTCTATCACATTCACTAACCATCAAGGCATCAGACAATCAAATCAACCTCAAAGTGCTATCAACATGAGATAACTAGGAGTTTCTATAACCGACAAACACCACCTATGAGTCAGTGATGACACAATAAAGAGATATCATTGGTACATCCGTCCATTACCTTGTCGGGGAAAAAGATGAGTCTATCGGGGATCCCAAAAGAAGTCTATCAAGTCCTCTACAGGACAAAGGAAACACCCACTTTCATAGTCCAATCCTCTCCTATGGTGGCCACGTAGTTAATGAGTACGAGTGGGACTCACTTTTACATATTTAGATGCTAATACTCCTTCGATGACTCAACTTACTCATAAGACTATCAATCAATCAAGAACTTCCATCACCTAGCCTCTACGGGCAGGAAACTCTTACCTCACCTCATCATATATCAACTCAAAGAATAACATCATTCTTCAAAGCTAAGTTCAACCTCATTTAGACTCTAAAGATAATAATTCCATCAATTTCAGTCAATACACTCATCTCAGGACTCAGACCCCAATAATCAACACATTCTGACAGCCAAGGCTCTAGATGACCTAAGTTCATTTTTGAAGTCTTTAACAGAGAGATCATGTAGGGTAAGTACATCAGCACTCAATAATACACGTAAATAGTTAATTTAAAGTATGGCGATCGTCAATTTAAGATAATATATAGAATTTAAAGATAACTTTCAAGCAAATCTTCAAGAATTGTACGACAAGACCTATCAAACCATTAACTATCACCCTACCACATGCATTGGGGCACATAGAAGAACAATTCCACGTTCTGGGTAGCCTTTACATACCTGGTATGATGAATTATTCACTCCTTCTTCAAGAACTTAGACCTGGACTTGAAACCCTCAACTCTTTCTTCTTCTCCTTCTCTCATAACATAGTTTAGACTTAGGAAAAATAGGTTTTGTGAAACCCTTTCAAATGAATTTAGGCTTTAGAAATATGTTTTGGGACTTTACAATGGGTTGGGAATGAATAAAATACCCTTCTCAAAATTTAAAAGAAAAAGTAAAAAAATGGTACACTGGTCGCGACACGCCAAGGGCGCAGACTAGTGTATTTCATGAATTTTCTGGATTTTTCAATTTCCATCAAAAAATAAAAGAAAATGCTAAGTGTTTCTCTGCGCCCCCTTCGCATCGTGCCAGGGGCCAGACAGACACTATTTTGCAATTAATTAGTAAAAATTATTTTTTGACTCGATTGTTTTTAAATTGGATCGAGTCCATTTTCCCACTCTATTTTCCGCGCTGATCGCAAATTCAGTCTCAGATTTTCCATCTGAGCTTTGTAAGATGCTTGGCGCATGATTACATTTTAGGAGAATTTCGGTAGTTTTACGGGGTGTTATAGTACATTTTCTTCTAGGTCAATGTGCACATTTATCTCTTCATTTAACCCCTCTGACTGAACATCATCCGATGGTTCATCTCTCAGTTGGCGTCTCGAAGTTGTGGCAGCATCTTTTCTACCTTTTGGAGGCATTGTACCTGAAAATTTACCAAATACCACTCAATGAGCCCCATGATGTTTGATCAAAAAATATTCGCACACACTAATCAAGCAAAGAATAACAAAACCACTAAACAAAATACACTGAACCAGTTGCAGGTCTGTAGGTGCGAGGCACTGCTACAACTCGTAGGGTGTCCTACGAGTCGTACAATAGCCTCGTAGTGCTAAGGTGCCTGAAAAATAACATTCTAATCATAGATATGAGGCTTAGGTACTACTCATAGGTTGACCTATGAGACGTATCCTGGGCTCGTAGTAGGAAATAGAATACAACTCAGAACAAGGTTTGTCCGACGAGTCCCTTACTATGATTCGTAGTAGGCACTACGAGTCGTAGATGGGTCTTGTATGGTAAGTGTTAAGGAACCACAGGTGATTATTTCCTCCTACGAGGGGCCACTACGACTCATAGGGTGGTGACCTACGACTCGTAGTGGGTCCTCGTAGCAGAAAATAGAAGGCACCTATGGTGTTTATAACCTTCCCACAAGAAACAAAATAATTCAAAGTAAAAATTAAACAGCATTGAAGCAAAACATTATTGTAACAACTCAGACACACAAAGAATCCCATCATCTGAACATGTCAACCCCAGAAAAGAGTTACCCCACAAAGATAAAACAATCCCCAAATTACATCCGAAATTTATCAAATGATACTAATCCCCAAACTCGCAATTATTAACACCAACTAACAATAAAAGGAGTTTAAAAGAATTTAAGAAAAATGCAGACAAGGGAATATTGAATGATAATATTAAAAGAAAAAGCACTATTTACCCCAAACTTCAATTCTGCATGATTTCAACAATTGATCAACTACAATAATGCATCATCCTCACATGATCAATATATCTGTCATCTTAACCACCTAACAAGACCACATATGTCATTTAAAATCATGCTAAGGGGTTTAATTACTTGACCAAACTCTAATTCTTATGCTTACACAATCATTTTCTCATTTGGTATACTCACTATGATCCCAAAATTCACATTCATTCAACAATACTCAAAGATCATACCATGGGGAGTGTGCCAAATTTAACCAAGAAAACTTACCAAATGAGAAAATGAAGATCAAGTAGATGCAATGAGAGAAATGGCAGGAGCCGAAACCCTAGTGTATTGTACTCACAGAAATACTCGCTGAAAAGTGACATGGATGGTCGGGACAGTGATCGAAATAATGAAGGGGAAAGGGATTGGGAAATCTTCACTGATTAAGGCACACAGTGAGGGTTTAGGGGTCAAAATGAATTTTGACCCCTTTTATTATCAAAATGGGTCTTCAATTAAAAACCTATAGATCGGGGCTACGAAACCTCGACTATGATTCGTAGGGCCTCCTACAACTCGTAGGTCGTGGTATCGTATCAGACTTGAACACTTACAGGAACTGAAATTCACACCTTGGCACTACGAACCCTACTTACGACCCTTAGGGAACCCTACGAATCGTAAGGTTAGCTCATGGTGTGTGTGCCAACTTTAAATCCATGATGTTTCCCTCTATGAGGCATGGCTACGAGTCATGGTGTGCACTACGATTCATATGCCTGCTCGTTGGGGCTGCTTCCAAATGTAATTTTCTTCAACTCTTCAGCTCTTGATTTATACTTGCAAACCAAACCTCAAAATACTTTAATATTCAAAATAATACAACTGATCTAGTATCTTAAAACATCAAAACAAACATCAAGCCACTACCTAACAACTCAAACAACCAAAATATGCTTAAAACAAGTCAAAAACATCAATGATACTTGGGTTGCCTCCCAAGAAGCGCCTTGTTTAACGTTGTAGCTCGAATTTGCTACCATGAGTACTCAAAATTCCTCATGGCTTGATGGGTTCTCATCATCACTCCTTTGGCATTTCCTCTGGTCCCTTTGCACAGGCTCTAACTGTGTTGCAAGTTGCTCCATCCAGTCATCAAGTCTTTGTATTGCCATAAATTGTTGGTCCACTTTGTAGTTTCCCTTGATGACACAAATTTTATCTCCTGTATAACCTCTTCTTGCTCATTAAGTTTGGTAAAAACTTGCTCAAACATACACTCAACCCTTATGAGTTTATCAATAATGCATTGTTGTTGTGGTAACCTAAGCCAATTGGGAATATTCTCCTTTCTGGTAGCGCTCGAGGTTCCCTTTGATGCACTAGTGGATGACACTATTCATTCTTAAAGTGGTTGGTAAACTTGGGTGACAGCAGACAGTTTATCCATATATTCGGTAACTTCATTAAATAGTCGCCTGTAAGGACCCTAAAAAGTGCCCGAAAATGTGTCTCGGAAGTGTCTGTAATCATAATTTCCACATATCTCAAAGTCAGTGCACGATATCGAAAATCTGACTTCATATTCTTAATCACGGGATCAAATTGAGTGAAAAATAGGTCTAACCCAACTTAAGAGCAAACGATTAGCAATTTCAATTTTCCAAGAATGTAAATTCTAGTGAGGTTCGCGCACCCCTACCACGATGCGCCTGGGGCATGCAGATGAAGAAATTCTATTTTTGCGATAGGTCCGTGATGCGAACTTGTGTATTTTCTACCCAGTTAATTTTGTACAGCCCAAAACTTTTGGATCTTGGGTCTAAGTGTTCCCAAATGTGAAAATACCTATACTTAGCCATTTTTCACCCTCAGATCATTCTAAACATTCCCTAATACTCATTCAAACACTTACCCAAATATTTCACTCCTAAATTCAAGTCTTAAAACTCATCCGGATCTCAAGGTTCTCATTCAAGCTTCAAGTCTCCATCTCCAATCTTCATCAAGCTATTCTCCAAAGCTAAGGTATGTGGCTTTCTTTCATGGGTTCCTTTCACCCATGATGCCCAAGATTCCTTTTCTTAAGAATTGCATGGTTTAAAGTTAATTTACTCATGGGTCTTACTTACTAAGAATTTCACTGCACATTATGTTGTGGTTTATGAAATTGTGACTGTTTTACTATGTTTTAGGCTATGAATTTAAGATCTATTGTAAGATTTGATTAAGGGTTTTGATCTATATTTCTTGAGGGGTTACCAAGTATCTATTGATGGTTTTATATTGGATTTTCTAGCATGATAACACTCTTGAATTGCATGATTTTACACTAGCACTACACGCCCTCTAAGTGTTTGATAAAATATCCGGTTATGGTTTCTTGAGGAATTGAAGGTCCAACACATGTCTTATGAGTTGAGTGACTATATGATGATGAAATGATGATGACAAGGAATGTATGTATAAGATGATGAAAGGAGTGCATATA
>JAOTQR010078004.1:0-11665 GCA_025774065.1 Solanum ossicruentum
CCAGACATTTTATCAAACACTTAGAGGGTGTGTAATGCTAGTGTAAAATCATGCAATTCAAGAGTGAAATCATGCTAGAAAAATAAGTGTAAAGCCATCGGTAGATACTAAGTAACACCCTCTAACAATATACATCAAGACCCTTCATCAATTCTCACCATAGACCTTAGATTCATGGACACAAACATAGTAAAACATTCAAAATTTTAGAAACCCCAACATAGTTTGCAGTGATTTCCATAATAAATAAAATCCATGAGTAAATCATCTTTGAATCATGCAAATTTAAGTAAAAGGGAGCTTGGGTATCATGGGTGAAAGGAACCCATGAAAGAAACCCACATACCTTATGTTTGGAGATGAATTTGATGAAGATTGGAGATGGAGACTTGAAGCTTGAGAGGAAATGCTTAGATATGGAAAGGGTTTTGAGACTTGAGTTTAGGAGATAAAATATTGGCTAACTATTGAATAAGTATTGGGGAATGTTTTGAATGATATGGGGGTGGAAAATGGCTAGGCATAGGTATACTCACGTTTGGGGACACTTAGGGCCATGACTTAAAAGCCTTGCACCATAAGAAAAATAACTGGGCAGAATTTACACAGGTCCGTATCTGGTCCACGATGCATACCTATTGCATATAACAAATTTACACTGGTTTGCAACAGTTGCGCATCGCGACACTATCGCTGATCGGTTCTGGAAATTAAAATCTTAGAAATTTGAAATTGCTATTCGTTTGTTCTAAAATTGGGGATAGACCCTTTCCACCCTAATTTTGACCCCCTGAATAAGAATATGAAGTCATATTTTTTATATCAACCATGAATTTTGAGATATATGAAAATTACAATTCCAAAGACTTCCGAGACATATTTTTGGGCACTTTTTGTGGTCGTTTCAGTAGGTTATAATTATGAATCCACCTGGGATGAAAGTAGTACTTGTGTTCTGCATTCTCTACCTATGTTTAGATCATCTCATAGGGTATCTTGTGGCTTCGAGACTCACCCTAGTTCTACACATATATGTAAGTTTTCATCCTGGTTCAGGTTGATGCCCTATTTCCATGTTAGACCAAGCTTGAGACTGTTTGAGAGATAGTTGTTTATTCTATAATAACCCTAAGTATCATTTTTGATAAAATTACTATTTTATCTCTGTCAATAATTGTTCCGAGTCTTATTTGATTGGTTGTGAAAGTGAATTTCTAAAAATTCTATGAAAGATTGTGATTTTGCTAAAGGTCTAAGTCTCATAGGTATAAGTTGTTTGATTTTGAATTTTGGAGTGATTCAAAATTTTGAGTTTCATAATAAAATTTCATCGATTATGTTGTATTCAGAAGGTCAAATTTGGTCTAATGTGATGGTTGGGTAGAGCCTGAGACCTTAGAATTTATTTTAAGTATTTAGGCTAAAAGTTAGATTTTAAGCTTAAGAGTTGTTTGTATTTTCATTATAATAATTTTTTTTTTGAAAATACGACGATTTCATTTGTTCCAAAATGTGTTTCAATCAATTTTCCCTACTGGCTTATATTTATTGTAATTTGGATAAGTTCCAAGGGTCAAAAATATCTTTCGAATGGTTTTGCTGCAAGTTGACCGCAGTCAACATGTGATCAACATGTGGTCAAACCTTTTTCTTTTATTTTTTTTAAATCGCCTTATCTTGGATTTTAGTCCTTGTCCGTTATTTTTGGACCTCGGAGCTCAGGAGAGGGTTATTTCAAGTGATTTTTCATGAGAATTTCTTTGCTATTTTGAGCTAAAATCTTCATTACCCATTGATCGTATCATAATTTTAACATCAAATTGGGGATTTTGAATGGGAAAATTGGAGGATTTTGTTCATGAACTTGAATTTATAAAAATGGTGATTTTGAGCTTGTTTTAACTCCATTTTGAAATAATCTTCAATATTGAATTTCTAATTTTAAGAGAAACATTTTCAAGTAAAAATATTCATATTTTAATTCCTTTTTCGATATTGGATTTTGGATCATTTTTCCACCTCTTTTCTAAATTTTTTGATATTGATATTGTTAGACTTGAAATTTAATTGTGAAATACTATTTGAATATATTATGGTGATCTGAATTTGAATTAGAAGGGGAAATCTCCATGATTAAGTTGATTTTGTGACTTTATTGAGGAAAGTGGATTTCTAAATATTGTTAAGTTTATTTAACCCTTGTATTCTCCTTCTTTATGTATTGGGAAGAAATGAAGATTTGGAAGTGGGGTGAATTGTATATGAATGAACTTAATAAAAGTGACGGGGTAATAAATTGACAATGTAATAACTTGTGAAATTTGATTCATGGTTCGGCACCTACTCGTAGATAATAATGATCCTTGTATTAAAATGATTGCTTGAGTTTGTGATTCTTGTTAATGGGAATTGTGAATTATGATATTGAGCAAGTATCGTATAATCATGAAATAGTAGTAAAATTGTTGAAGAGCATTACTGAGGTTATTGACTCCCCTAACTGAGTATTCTTGAATAATGATGATAAAGCGACTATTAACGGCTGGTGAAATGAAGTGATATTACTATTGATTGACTTTCTTGTTGAATATATAAATAGTCTGCATTCATTTGCATACTCTTATACTTATTTAGACATGGTTACTGTGTTGAAATGAATCATTGATTGGATCCCGCTATTGATGAAAAGTCAATAAAAAATGGTTCCGACTAGATAGAATATAAGATTGATATTTGGGAACAAGATCTTTATTGACTGATAATTATTATCAAGATTTCTTCCGTTGCCTGAGGTATCTTTTGACGGATACAATTATGGATGAAATTTTTTCTAAGAAGTGATTTGATTGCGAGGTCTTTTTTGGAGATTGATGTCTCTTTTTCGACGATGATGATTGATACATGATCCGTGTGTGACCCTGTAGATTCTGATCTAATTATTTCAGTAGATGTGTATCATAGGACAAATACACATCACAAATACCTGGCATTGCATTATTTCATTGCACCTCTTTTTATTTCATTTTATCTCATCTCTTTATCTGAATATGATTGCTTGATTGCACTTGTGAAGTTGATGATTTATTCTACACTTGTAATTTGCTTGATATACCATGTTGGTTATACCGTGTGCTTAGACTGTAGATTCTATATATTGTGTGTGATAGGATTTCCTAAGTATACGTTGTAGTTATGGAGGTCTGGCTGGGATGGAAGGAGTACTTGTGTTCTGTATTCTCTACCCATGTTTAGATAATCTTACTGGATACCTTGTGGCTTTGGTACTTAATTGCTCTACACATGTGTGTAGGTTTTGAGCTTGGTTCAGGTTGACAACCTATTTTCACTTCAAATCAGCTTTAGACTGTTTGAGAGGTAGTTGCTTATTTTATAATAACCATGAAGATCATTGTTGGCATATTTGAGAAAATTATCATTTTACCCCTATTCAAGTCCTATTTGATTGGTTGTGAAAATGAATTTCTGAAAATTCTGTGAAAAATTGTGGTTTTGCTAAAAAATTGACTTTTAAAGGCTTAAGTTGCTTAGTTTTAAATTTTAGAGTCATTTACAGTTTCAATCTCAAATCTCAAAATGAAATTTCATCAATTTTGTTGTGTCTAGAATGCCTATTTTGATCTAATTTAGTGGTTGGATGAAGCCTGATATCTTAGAATTAGTTTTGAATATTTAGGCTAAAAGTTGAATTTCAGGCGTAAGAGGATGTATTTTTTTTATAACAATTTTTTTTTTGAAAATGCAATGACTCCATTAGTTCCAAAATGTGTTTTATAATAAATTTACACTATTGATTTAATGTATAGGGTTTCACATGAGTTATAAGGGTCAAAAAGATGCTTTGAATGGTGTTGGTGCGAGTTGACCGCAGTCAACGCACGGTCAAAGCATCTTTCTCATATATATATATATATATATTGTGAAAACAACCTTACTTCATATTTTAGTACTTCTCCTTCATTTTTGGACTTTAGGAGCTTGGGAGAGAGTGATTTCACGTGATATTAGATAGGAATTTAAATTATTTTGAGCTAAAATCTCCATTACTCATTGATTATATCATGGTTTTAAAATCAAATTGGGGATCTTGAATTGGAAAATTTGAGGGTTTTGTTCATGAACTTGAATTGACAAAAATGATAATCTTGAGCTTGTTTTAACTCTACTTTGAAAATGGTATCCACTCTTGGATTTCTAATATTTAGAGAGACATTTTCAATTAAATATTTTCATATGCCAACTCCATTTTTTGGTATTGAATTTTTGGATCATTTTTCCCTTTTCTCCCAAATTTCTTGATTTTTGTATACTTCGACTTAAAATTTAATTATGAATCTCTATTTGTGAGTAGATTGTGGTATTTCGAATTCGAATTGGAAGGGAAAATCTCCATTGTTGGGTTGATTTCATGACTTTATCGAGGCAAGTAAATTTATAAACCTTGTTGAGTTTATTTGAACCTTGTATTTTCCTTCTTTGTATGTTGGTAGTACTGGAGATTCGAAATGGATAATTTATTCATGAAATGACTACATGATAGAATGTGATAGCTTGACTCGTGATTTAGTATGTGATTGATGATGTTACTTTGAATATTGTGAATTATTCGTCTGTCACATTAATTTCTATATTGAGATAATCGATTTATTATGCTATCTCTGTGATGAAAATTATGAATTGCTAATATGACTCAAGTGTTGAGTAAAAATAAATGCTAATGACTGAAGTAGTTATTGAGGTATTGTATGTGCGATATTAATACAAGTATTATATAATTCTGATATTATGATGGAATTGTTTACAACACTAGTGAACATATTGACTCCTTGATGACTAGTCTTGAAATGTGATGAAAAATTGATTATCGAGAACTTGAGAAATAAAGTCATATTATCATTGAACGATTAAATTGACAATGATTCTCTTATTGAAAGAATAATGAGATTGATTGAAATCAATACAGATTGCGGTGAAATTGAGAAATAACGTTGATGATATTGATAATACATTGTGAATGAATCTTGATAATCATGTGACTCATTATGAAGGATGCCTTGATTGCAAATGACATATTGATTATGAAATAAATTGAACAATGATGATAGTGATTGTAAATTATAATGTTGTGCCTATAATAGAAGAATCTAATTGATGATATTAATGAAAAAATGATGAGAATGATTGGCTTGAATGTTGAATAAATGAAATATGTAGACTCTTTGCATACTCTCATGTTCATTTTGAAAGTGATTATTATGTTGAAATAAACATTGGTTGAGTCCCACTATTGATATAAGCTGAAGAAAAATAGTTCCATATATATATATATACACATATATAGGTAGGGTTCGGCGACATGCTCCATGACAATGGATACTTAATTATTGAGAGGTCGGGCCACATGCTCTATAAAGAGATACTTTATTATGAGGGATCAGGTGACATGATATGTGGCATGTGACTGATTAATTGAGGAGTTAGGACAAATGCTCTGGGGAAAATACATTGATAGATATATTTTCCATGGGCTCCGATATGATTATATCAGTAGATATGTATCGTATGACAGATATGCATCATAATTACTTCACATTACATTATATCATTTGCATTTCAGTATTGTCTCAACCTATGTGTAACGTTTTTTTCCCAATAAAATTATCAAAATATCCTATACGAGAGACGTGCGCATAATGCATCTTCTCATGCTCCGATAACAAATTTGAGGCCAGATTTGCGATCAGTATGAAAAAGTGAGCGGGGAAGTAATTTCAATTGATTTGTAGAGCAAATAGATCAAAAAATAATTTTTCGATGCGAAAATAATTTCCAGTGAGGGTGAATGAAAGGTGTGCGATGTGCACCTGCTGTGGACTTGCACTTAGTTCAGTTCAAATATTTTTTATGGGATTGGAGAACTCATTCGGAGAATTTTTGGTTAAAAACCCCGAAAATGGGCCATATCTACATTGCAGACCCCATGCTTCGGGGCGAATCATTTTTGGTTTTTTCTTGAGGAGCATTCTAGACCTTTCCCAACTCCTCCCAAACTCAAAATCTAATTAACATATGTCGTTTTGGTCAAAAAGGGGTTTCAGAACACATTCTAAGTCCTTTTTAAGCTAATCGTAGTTAAGGTTCTTTAGAGGAGAAGAGAAGAAGGGTTAGGGTTCCACGGTTGAAAGCAATTTCGTGAAGACTAGTGTCATTGTTCATACCTGGTATATAAGGCTAACTTAAAGCATGAAATTGTTCTTCTATGTGCCCCTTTACTGATGTAGTTGGATGGATTAACATACTGAATTTTTATGTATGTATTTTCTTGTAAATTATATGTTATCCTAAGTATTTCACATGTTGATGATCATCATAAACTTGATTTACTGAATTAATGCTTTTACATGAGTTATTGCATGAAACCGTATATGCTATTTCACTAAAGATTGCAAGAATGAACTTAGAAGATGAGTCTAGAGCCTTGTCAGTATGAATGTACATGTAATTGTAACTGTGATCCTAATACGAGAGTATTGAAGATGATGTTTATGAAATTGATGTCCCTAGAGTCTTGAAGAGTATGAAACTAATCCTAAAATGGTGATCCTAATTTAAGAGTTGATGGTTGATGTAACGAACTGAATTGACAATGTCGAACAAGACTAGTTAAAAGAGTAATTGATCTTAGGCATATTTATACACCGAATTAGCTAAAAATATCCCATAAATGGAGCCTAATTAGATGGTAAATGTATATAGTCTAGATATTTTTAGTTTGATTTCTCTTATTTTGCTAATCCAGGGCAAGTACGCCATGTGGTTGTGTTTTTGCAGGTTTTAATCGTGCCAGTCCGGGGATTTGAAGTAAATTGGTTGATTATCTAAGTTGTCTTGTTTTGTGGTGATCGCTACATTTGATCTTAGTTGTGTTGTTTTGTAGGTAATTGGTCACTAAACTGGAAGATCAGGATTCTTATTTTCGTCAATCGAAGAGGAGAGCAGGGGTCTTGTTCCAAACCCCGCCGATTGAACTCATTGAATAAGAGGATTAAAAGGATAATATAGAAGAAACGGTTCCATTTACGGAGGAAATGGCTAAAGAAAATTCACCTGCACCGCCAACACCTAGACCATCGGCACTGAGGCCAGTTCGGGATGTGGCAGTCCCGAGAACTACTAATGTCACTAGCTGCTTCCCTAAGCCGGATCCCGATGGTTGGTGGGAATTTCAGCAGAACATAGTCCAGTTACTACACTCCACTGGACAGTTCACTAGGCTACCACATGAAGACCCATAAGTCCATATTCAGAACTTCCTAGAAATAGCTGATACATTCATCCCAAGAGGGGTGAACAGAGACTATGTGAGGATGACCTTATTTCCCTTCTCACTGCTGGGGGAAGCATAAAGGTGGCTACAAATTGAGCCACCAAATTCTATCACATCTTGGGATTATCTTACTTGCAAGTTTCTCATGCAATTCTTCTCATCTGGAAAGACTACAAAACTCAGGAGTGAGATTCTGAGCTTCAAGCAAAGGCTTGGAGAAAATCTGTATCAAACTTGGGAAAGGTTTAAAACTCTTTTGATAAATTGTCCACGCCATTGCCAAGCTAATGAGGTGTTGGTCTATACCTTCATTAAAGGACTGGAACCCAACACCAAGAGACTCCTTGATTCAACTACAGGTGGACAAGCATTGGAGAAGACATACAATGAATTGTATGCTCTTCTTAATAGGATTGCACAAGGAAACCCAGAATGGAATGGAGGATCAAGCCGACCGGTAGTCCAAAAGTAGGTGGGTGTGTTGGAGATTGATGCTATAACTGCCCTGTAGGCTCAGATGTCACCCATGTAGAACATGATGACCACTCACTTCAACAATCTGGCATTGGGTCAGCAACAACAAGCACCAGTAGCAATGGGTCAACAACTAGCTCAGTCAACATGGTACAACAACAACATAATGGTTGATTTGATATTTCTAGGGGAGGTGACCACACTACTGACTTCTGTGGAGCAAATCTAGAAGCATTAAACTTTGTGGGTAATGCTAACAGAGGTGGCTATCAAGGATTTGGGAACTCATATAACTCGAATTGGAGAAATCACCCCAATTTCTCCTGGGGTGGTAATCAGCAAAATCAGGGGCCACCTCAACAGAGACCACATTGTGGCAATGCTTACCATAATTAGCAAATGTAGAAGCCTACAAGGCAGGCTAACCCAAATAATATGACTGACAGTGAGGTGCTAAGGCAAATTCTGGCAACCAGAAAGACAAGAAGAGGATATTCGGAGGAACGAGAAGGGTCTCCAGAACTTGGAGAAACATTTTGGACAGTTGGCTAGCTCTATGAACTTTAGTCCTCAGGGAGGCCTTCCAGGTACTACCGACCCGAAGCAAGTTAATGCGGTTAGCACGAGAAGTGGGAGGCCTTTGACTGAGTTGGTCCCAAAGAAGAAGGATGGGACTGAACAAAGAACTGCACAAAATAATGAGGCTCAATCCCAACTCAAGTATTGATGAGGCTACTCCTTTGCCTAAACCTCCCCCTCCATTTCCACAAAAGCTGAGGAAGAAGGAGGATAATTGTTTTCAGTAATTTATCAGACTGCTAAAATAAGTACAAATTTACTTTCCTTTGATTGATGTTTTGCAGGGAATCCCGAAGTATGCCAAATATGTGAAGAACATTGTAGCTAACAAGAACAAGTTGGCTGAATATGAGACTGTGGCACTTATGGAGGCTTGCAGCTCTAGGATTCTTAATAGATCTCACCTGCCAGCCAAGTTAAAGGATCTTGGGAGTTTTACTCTGCAGGTAACCATTGGTAATTGTCTGAGTACAAGAGGTTTGTGTGATCTGGGAGCAAGTATCAACCTCATGCCCAATTCCATGTTCTTGAAGTTGGGGCTTGGGAGATCGAAGCCTACCACCATTGTCTTACAATTGGCGGATCATTTTGTGGCGAGGCTGATGGTGTGATTAAGGATGTCTTAGTCCAAATTGGATACCTCATTTTCCCCGTGGACTTTATCATCTTTGATTTTGAACCAGATCCTGAGGTCCCTTACATCCTTGGGTGCCCGTTACTAGCTACGGGAGGGGCATTGATTGATGTAGTAGCAGGGAGGCTTATCATGAGAGTCCATGATTAAGTTGAGGTATTTGATTTCTACAAAGCAATGAAGCTATCAGCTACATATGAAGATTTGGCAACCATCATAGTGATAGACATTGTGGTTGCAGTGAGCCAAGTTGAGATCACAAACCCACTAGCTAGAGTATTACTAAATCAAGGGCTAGTAGATGATGCAGAGGCCCAGGAAATAAAAGTGTGTTGAATGCTCACAATGTCAGTATGCTTGAGAAAATGGTTGAGCCATTAAATAGGGTTTAGGACCACCACCCAAACCCTCAGTTGAAGAAGCTCTTCAGCTTAAGTTGAAACCATTGCCATCACATCTCATGTATGAATTTCTTAGTGAAAATAATACTTTACCTATAATCTTGTATGCTACATTGACTATAGCCTAGGTGGATGCTGTTGTGGGTGTTCTGAAGAAGAGAAACAGAGCAATAGGTTGGCAAATGTTAGACATCCTTGATATTTGCCCAACCTTGCGTATGCATAGGATTTTCATGGAAGAAGGTCACAAGCCAGTGGCTCAACCACAGAGGAGATTAAATCCAATCATGAAAGAAGTAGTGAAGAAGGAAGTGATCAAGTGGTTAGATGCAGGGATCAACTTCCTCATCTCTGACAACAAGTGGGTAAGTCCAGTGTAATGCGTATCTATAAAAGAAGGAATGATGGTCGTCACCAATAAAAGAATGAGTTGATACCAACCAAAACGGTGACAATGTGGTGTATCTGAATGGATTATAGAAAGTTGAATGACACCACCCACAAAGACCACTACCTAGTGCCCTTTATTGATTAAATATTAGACAGGCTTGTTGAGCAAGAATACTACTACTTCCTGGATTGATACTGGGGGTACAACGAAATAATTATTGAACCTGAAGACCAAGAGAAGATGACCTTCACATGCCTATATGGAACCATTGCTTTCAAATGCATTCCCTTTGTTGTGTGGTGCAACCACTTTCCAAAGGTGCATGATGACCATATTCTATGGCATGGTGGAGAACTTTGTAGAGGTGTTCATGGATGATTTCTCTGTCTTTGGTGAGTCCTTTGAGATGTGTGTACAAAATCTGAACATAGTGGTAGTAAGGTGTGAGGAGACTAACCTTGTTCTTAACTGGGAAAAATGCCACTTTCTGGTTAAAGAAGAGATAGTTTTGGGGCACAAAGTATAAAAAGAGGTGGATGGAGCGAAAATTGAGGTGATAGGTAAGCTACCTCCACCAGTGTCAGTTAAGGGAGTTCGAAGCTTTCTGGGACATGTAGGGTTCTACTATAGATTTATCAAGGCCTTCTTTAAAATTGCAAAGCCACTGTGCGCTTTCCTAGAGAAAGAGGTACCCTTTAACTTTGATGCTTCTCGTTTGCAGGAGTTTGAGTTGTTGAAGAAGAAGCTGGTTGAGGCTCCAATATTTATAGCACTTGATTGAGAGCTCTCACTCGAGCTCATATGCGATGTTAGTGATACATCGGTAGGCGCAGTGCTAGGGTAGCGTAGAGAGAAAGTGTTCCACTCCATATACCATACTAGGAAGACTCTGGATGCAAGTCAAAACAATTACACAATAACTGAAAGAGAGATGCTGACACTAGTATATGCGTTTGAAAAGTTTAGATCATACTTGGTGGGGCCCAAAGTTATTGTGTTCACAGACCTTGTTGCAGTGAGGTACTTTTTCAACAAGAAGGATGCTAAGCCTCGCCTGATTAGATGGATATTGTTGCTCCAAGAGTGCGATATTAAGATTAAGGATCCAAGGGGTGTGAGAATTAGATTGTTGATCACTTATCCCAGTTGGAGAATGGTGCTTACTTAGGCGAGCAAATGCAGATAAAAGAAGAGTTCCCAGTGAGAAGTTACTGGCACTGGAAATAGAACAACTACCTTAGTATGCAGATATACTGAACTACTTGGTCTTGGTGTGTTTCCTCCAGATGCAACATATCAGCAAAGAAAGAGGCTGGCTCATGATGCAAAGGCTTATATTTTGGATGAGCCATATATCTTCAAGCAAGGGGAAGACCGAATGGTAAGAAGATATGTTCCTGAGATAGAGATGCAGAAGATCTTAGAGAGGTGCCATGCCTCTCCTTATAGGGGCCATCATGGAGGTGAACGGACATCTCACAAAGTGCTGCAATCAGGTTTCTACTGGCCAACTCTCTTCAAAGATGTTGTACAGTTTGTGAGGGCCTGCGATGCATGTCAAAAGACAGGTGCTATATCCAAAAAGCATGATATGCCCTTGAATAATAGTTTAGAGGTAGAAATATTTGATTTTTGGGGGATTGATTTCATGGGTCCATTCCCATCGTCTTTTGGCCATCACTACATCCTGCTAGCAGTCGACTATGTGTCAAAATGGGTGGAAATGATAGCTCTACCTACTAATGACGCCAAGGTGATAAAAAGTGTAACACCCCACACCTTACAATACTAGTACAATTCAAATAAAGCATGACATGGTTTGGTCAAATTAGCGCCAATTT
>JAOTQR010078005.1:0-91473 GCA_025774065.1 Solanum ossicruentum
ATGAGATATTTGGTTAAGTCTTGGAGAGGTTTTTGTGAGGGTTTTGAGTGATATAGAGTTGAAAAATGGCTAAGTATAAGTGTTTTTATGCATAAATGGGTAGTTTTGATGCACAGTTTTGGGGCATTTATAATATGGTACTCTAATGTCATCAAGAATGAAAAATTACTACACTTGTTCTCCCTTGATGTCATACTTTATGCATACACTATATAACATCAAGTAACAATAAGGGATCCTTTACTACAAAGCTAATTAGTTATAAATTGATACCATTTGAGTCTATATAAACTTTGATGGTGCCGAGGAAAAACAAGACAATGAGTACAAAAGGTTATCAATTATTACTAGATACTTTACACGTAAAAATCACTCCGTTTGTTCTTTCTTGATGTCATAAGAGTATACATATATTGTAATAATATCACGGAGCAATAGGTGATCCCTTATTGCATAATTAATTAGTTATTATTTTATACCATATAAGCACATATATAAACTTTGATAGTATCAAGGAGAAAAAAAAGATATCTAGTATGAAAAGATATCAATTATTACTGGATACCATCAAAGTATATGTATATTCTAATGGTATTAAGAAGTAAAAATCACTACATTTGTTCTCCCTTGATGTTATAAAAGTATATATAGACCGCAATGACACCTTGGGGGAAGAAGTGGACCTTTATAAAAAGCTAATTAATTGTAAATTAATACCATTTGGGTATATATTAACTCTGATATTATCAATGAAAAAATAATACATCAACTTAAAAAGGATATCAATTATTACAAGATACCTTCAAAGTGTATGTAAGAAGGAAAAAATCATTGTATTTGTTCTCCCTTGATGTCATAATAGTATACATATAATGTGATGCCATCCAAGAGAATTAGGAGGTTCTTTGTTACCTAGCTATGAATTATAAATTGATACCATTTGGGTATATATAAACTCTGATGGTACTAAGGACAAAAAACAAGTCAGCTAGTACAAAAGGATACCGATTATTACTTGACACCTTCAAAGTGCATATATACTCTGATAGGAAAAATAATAGTATTGGTTTCTCCCTTGATGTCATAAGAGTACACATATACTATGATTCCATCCAGGAGAATTAGGGGGTCCTTTATTGCATAGCTAATTATTTATTACTTTATACTATATAGGTATATATAAATTCTGATGGTATTAATGGAAAAACAAGACATCCACAACAAAATGATATCAATTATTATTGCATACCTTTAAATTATATGTATACCATAATAGTATCAACAAAGAAAAGTCACTACATTTGTTCATCCTCTTAATGGCATAAGAGATGACAAATACTGTAATGGCATCTGCAAGCAACAGAGAGACTTTTATTGCCAAGATAATTATATATTACTTAAACCATCTTGATATATATAAACTCTGATAGTATCAAGGATAAAAATAAAGTATATGTATACTCTTATAGTGTCAAGAAGGAAAAATTATTGTATTTGTTCTCCTTTGATGTCATAAGAGTATACATATACTATAATAATATCAAGGAGTAATAGGTGATCCTTTATTGCATAGCTAATTAATTGTTACTTTATATCATATAGGTATATATAAACTATAATGGTATCAAGGAGAAAAAATAAGATATGCATTCCAAAAAGATATCAATTATTACTAGATACCTTCAAAGTACATGTAAACTCAGATGGTATCAAGAAGAAAAAATCACTGCATTTGCTCTCCCTTGATATCATCAGAGTGTACAGTGTACACACACACACACACACACACATATTGCAATAGCATCAAGCAAGAATAAGTGGACTTTTACTACAAAGCTAATTAATTACAAATTGATATCATTTGGCTATATATAAACTCTGATGGTACTAAGGAAAAAAACAAGACATCCACTACAAAAGGATATCAATTATTACTTGATACTTTCAAAGTATACGTATAATTTCAAAGGAAAAATCATTGCATTTGTTCTCCCTTGATATTATAAAAGTATACATATTCTCTAATAACATCAAGAATCAATAGGGGATCCTTTACTACAAAACTAATTGACGGGCTGAAAAATACAACACTTTTGATGCTTAAAACTTGAAATTTTGTGTGTTCTCAATGCGACATTAGTTGGTTTTATGAGTTTTTGTATTTATATTTGCAGGATTAAAGGTTGGCCTTGATTTTAGGGAAAATTACATAAGTTTCTGAGTTTTGCTATTATATGAGACCCTTTAGGGGCCATAGATCATTTTACGAGCCGTAGGGTGGTTTTGTGAGCAATTACAGTGAGGAACTATTTTCTGATGTCTATACTATGAATATACAGATGAGTCATAGAAGGTTTTACAAGTCGTAGAAGATGGTTCGTGCCTTGAGGATCAGAGATTAGGACTTTTTGAAGTTTCATTAAACGAAGCTCCCTTTATGGATCGTAAACCACTTTACATGTCATAAAGGAGTGTTGTAGAGTTGAAGTCCAAATTTTCATCAGCTCAGTACAAGACCTTGATTATGTGTCATGGATTGCAACAGGCCTGTAAAGTCCTTTCGTATGGCGTGCCGACTAGTTCTCTTATTTTATTTAGGACTTGTATTTTACCTATTATAAATAGATTTTTTAGGTTCTTATTTAGAAGTTTTTGTCTGGCACTCAAAAAATGCAGTAATTAGAGAGAAATTTGTGAGATCATCTCGGATAGTCTTTGAGAAAACTTATGTTTGAATTTCATCTTTAAGCTTGTGATTGTTAGTGAAGTTCCATTTTCTTGTTCTTAATTTTATTGTGTAAGTGTTCAATTATATTTTCTCAATCCATAATTCTTACGCAAAGCACTGGTAGCTAACTCCACAACTAGGATTGTGGGAACCATGAAGAACTAACAAAGTAAAACTGGATGATTCATTATTATTGGAAGCTGTATATGCATGTATTAATTAATTCTTTTCATTTTGCATGTTTTCTAGTGGTGTCCAACATTAGAACTCGCCTAGTATTACTAACTAGACCAAGGTAGTAATGAACAGGAAAAGAGATTAATTAACAGGATTCAATTAATGTGTTCTATCATCAACCAAACTAGGCCAAGAGGAGGTTGTACTGGGACTAATAGGTAATGGTTAGTAATCCACACTATGGAGATAGGTCAATTCTCATAGTGAAATGCACCTCTCACCTTTGAAGAAAGGTCTTGGTGAATATATCTTACCATCCTCTATGTTTTACACTAAAAAAGAATTAGGTCATCCGGTGATACTGAGTTGGAGAATCATGGGGAATACAATACCCTAGTTTTTCTCCATATTGACTTCTCTTGTGAAAGTTTAGTTATATTCTTAATTGATTATCGCAACCCTACCCCCCATTTTGGGGAATTAAGTTGGTTAACCATTTGAATTGCAATCATTGAATTCTCTTGAGTCTATGTATTCCAAATGCGTTCAACCCAAACCTTTGTTAGGTTCTATTTCCTGATAGCGACCTCTTTATCCTCTAAAAAAGAGGTGTAACTTAGGAGACATCAAGATTTTGGCACCGATGCTGGGGAATATGGCTAGACTTAGTGAATTCATAAGTGATTTGGGTGTTAATCCTTAATTCCCTTATTTTACTTTTGTTTGTTGTTTTTGTTCTTTTTCAGGGTGTAAGTGTAGTGTATGCCCAATGCCCGGATCAATTCAAGGGAGTCCCTTAACTCCTTTTGACCTAGAGATCCACAAAATATTGAGGAGAATGGTCCAAGACAAATCAAATAACATGGCTAATGCAGCCCTAAACAGGAATAACAATATGGATTCTGAAAATAAGAACCCAACTCCTCTAGCGTATATTGCTCCATAGCCTCAGGATTTCAATGCCAATGCTTACACGTAGAATCAATACAGGATGAATGCTATGGCATTGGAGGTAACTAGAGCTATTAAGTTGCCACCACTAGCCACAACTGTCTCGAGTAGGTTACTTCAGATGCTGCAGAATCATGGGCTATTTAGGGGCTTACCATCGAAGGATCCTCATAGCCATCTACACAATGTGACATTCATTAGCAAGAGTGTGATGGGAACACAAAATATATACATAGATATTATGGGACTTCTTGTCCCCCCATTGTCTCTTAGAGGCAATGCAACATTATAGCTATCTGAGCTCTCGCTGAGTTCGATCACCAGTTGGAAAAATTTGCAGAAGGCCTTTTTTAAGAGGTACTTCCCTAGATCAAAGAAGCTCAAGTTGAAGAACCAAATTAGCAACTTTGAGAAACTTACTAGTGATTCAATAAGCACTACTTGGAAGTTGTTCACCAAATGTCTGAGGAGCATCCCTGACTATAAGATAGTTGATGATGCCTTGGTGGAGATCCTCACCATACCCTTGATGAAAATAGTCAGGCCTATGCTGACACTATCAAGGGGGCATGTTCTTAGATGGTGAGTGAATGGAAAGAGTGGCAAAGACTAATCGTGCATGGGGACAGAGATACAGAGCATCTACTAAAAATCCATGTGTTGTTAGTGTTGGTCCAAAGCAAGCAAAGATCGATGAAGAAATCATACAACAGCTTGCCTTGATTCGCATAGGTATGAAGGAGATGGCGAAGAAGAACCAAGAGCGAGAGAATGTAGTGGTTCATCAACCTCTACATGCACCCGAGTGTGATGAGCCATATTATGATAAAGACACGTGTTTTGTTGCTGATCAGACTGGAGCTTCCGATCCAACACCTAAAGGTCCAATTAGGACTATTGCCACCAAGTTCAAGGTAACCAGGGTCATAACTTTAATAGAGATGGAGTTTACAGAGACAACCATGGAGGTTACTATGACAGGAACAAGGGTCCAGAGAGAAAGATAGATTGGGGTGGCAGAGAAGGCTTCAAAAATAGTCCTTATGTGCTACCGCATAATCGTGATGCAAGTGCAAGTAGTTCTAGAATTGAGGAGATGTTTGATCGCCTATTGAAGAAAGTTGATATAAAGGATGAGACTCTAAGGGGCATGAAATAAGAG
This sequence comes from Solanum ossicruentum, assembly GCA_025774065.1. Classification (NCBI taxonomy): domain Eukaryota; kingdom Viridiplantae; phylum Streptophyta; class Magnoliopsida; order Solanales; family Solanaceae; genus Solanum; species Solanum ossicruentum. The sequence continues at coordinate 5,019 of JAOTQR010078005.1, forward strand.
ATTTCGAATACAAATCAGAAAATAGAGTATCACTTTATGGGTATCAAATAGCTGTAACAACATTTTGGTCAAATGTCGACTCAATTTAATCACCGTCAGAGGGGTACACTTCCTAGAAACATTGTTCAGAACCATAAAAATGAAGTGCAATGTTTGGATGATACTACTTAGGATGGAAAGAGCACTATTGATCCTCCCATTCCCATTGATGAGGAAGATGTTTGAGAGGAGATGGATGCGGCCAAGGATTCTGAAATAGGAGATGATCATTACAAGGATGGGGCGAGTGAAGCTGCTGATGCGCCATAGAAGTTGAATCCCATTCCATGGCTTTCTCTTCCCTTCCATCACAGAATAAAAAAGATAGAGGAGGAAGGAAAATTCAAGCTCTTTCTCTCCATGATGAAACAACTCTCTATCAATATCCCTCTCATTGAGGCATGGGAGAAGATGCCAAGGTATGCTAAGTACATGAAGGACTTGGTCATTAAATAGCATATTATGAGTCAGAAACCCTCCCAAGAGCTTGAACATTGCAATGCTATTGCTATGAGGTCCTTGGTTCAGAAGCGAGAAGATCCTAGTGCTTTGACCATACCCTGCACCATTGGAGATATGGAGTTCGCATGTATAATATGTGATCTAGGTGCCAACATTAATTTGATTCCCCTTGCAGTCTATATGAAGCTTGGATTGGGATCCCCTCCTCCAACTAGCATGTAGTTGTTGATGACAGATCGCATGGTGAAGAATCCTGTGGGAATATTATACGATGTTCTAGTAAAAGTTGAAAAGTGTATATTCCCTGCAGACTTTGTGATCTTAGATTGCAAAGTTGACTTTGAAGTCCCAATCATCTTAGGAAGATTGTTCCTAGCCACTAGGCAAGCACTAGTGGATTTGGAAGCCCATCGACTCATGTTTAGATTGAATGACAAAGAAGTCATCTTCAATATCCATCAATCTATGAAGCATCCAGATGATTTGAAGAGTAAAGTCTAGGAAATTGGTGAAGTTTGAGTAACCAATTTGTTTAACTCATGTCCTGATAATAAATCAGGCGCTACATGGGAGGTAACTCAAGGTTTTTAATGTAATAGTATTATTATAGGTTTATTTTCAGTTTTTGATTCATAGGTAGTTTGTTTTCTTGTATTTTGATTGTAGTTTTGGACATTGAGCTAGTTGCATATAGGGTGATAGTATGTTTTATAAAGAGTATGCAGGTAAAGGACTAAATCAGCCATTTTGGCTGAGCAGAGCATCAAGAAGGGTCTCTACGAGTGGGTCCATAGGCCATAAAACACTTTACAACTTGTACCCCATCTCCTAAAGATTTTTAGTGAGTAGAAAAATTATGCACTCCAGTCAACTAGCCAACTTTACGATTTATAGATCAAATTATGAGTTGTGAATGGGGCTCATTGACCCCAGGTAAGTTTCGTGAAAATCTTGCTAAGTGTTGAGGTCCCTACGACCAACTTTACGCTTCGTACATCACTTTACAATCCGTAGAATGGTCTATGGAATCTAGTCTTGAAATATAGGGTCTACATGTTCTAGGAAACCATGGTTTACGAGCCGTAAAACACTTTACGACCCATAATCGGGGTTTCATAGAGTCCAGGCCCATTAAATTTTCAGCTGACCTGGTCAAGGTATAAATAATGGGGTGAAGCTATTTTGACCCCCATTCTTCACCTAAATTACAAAATTAACCTGATCAACCCCTCCCTCTCGTGGAATTGACCACTTAAGACAGCAGTACACCTATTTTTCGATAAGTTTTTGGCAACCTAGGGTTTCGTTCCTAGTCACCTCCTTCATCTTCTTCAACTTAATTACAAACTTGGTAAGTTTTTGGTTAAATTAACACCCCTAATTTGCCTTATTTTAGGTGATTGAATTGGAAATTGTGTTGGGAATGGTGTTTAGACATAAAATCCATGTTTGAATTTAATTTGTGTCATGCGAAATTGGGTTGCCCATGTTTGAATAATGGTCAAAATCTGGAATTAGGTATCATTATCTTGATTTCTTGTGCTAAATTGTTGTTTGTGCCTATTGATTCAACCACTATGTGTGATTAATTGATTTTTATGTTGAGCTAGTGGGTGATATGATAGGTGTGTAATCTTGTTAAAAATTGAGCATATGTGATCAGAATTATAAGGTAAATCATGTTTAAATCACTTTCGATAAGGTATATGTGTTGTAGAACATGTCGAGGGTATTGGTTGTGGTTTGGAAATCATGTGAGTGTGTGTGTTTTTGCTTTGATACTGATAATATGTTTGTCAAAAAAGTCATTTGGGGTCCGTGTGATGGGCTTAAAAATGTACGTGACTAAGTTTTCTTGTCAACTAGTGGCCTTTATGGCTCGTGGATTACTCCATGAGTTGTAATTACTGCTCGTGCAAAATTACAAAAACTTGATCTTTTTTTGTACCCATCAGACGATACCTTCAATGATTCATAGATAACTTTACAGCACATAAATCCCTGCATAGAATTGATGTAATCACTTAAAATCACTAAGATCTAGTCTATGACTCATAAACCACTTTACGAGTTGTACATGTGCTCATATACTTTTCCAGTAACAAAACATGTTTGAACCACTACTTTATGAAAGCTTTTTATGGCTCATAGTATCCACTACGGCCCATAAAGGTGCTTTCATGGAACCCTTATAACCTAGATAATTTTTACATTCCAGATTTTGATTTGTGGGGGCTAACCATGATGCATATGTGTTAACATTTTTGGTCTATGGCTCCAAAAGACAAGCATAACAAGATCAGGGCCCTAAAGAGAAGGCTCAAAGTTGAGCCTTCGGATGATGAGCAGGCTACTACACTGAGTGGCTCACTAGAGGTGTTGGACGTCAACCTGGACCCAAATGTGGCTCGACCACGGACGAGAGCCACTGCTAGAGTTGGGCAGGCTCTGGCTCTTATTGTTCGCACTGGCAACAACAAGAGCGGTTCACCATAGATGAATCTGTCTAGAGAGGATTCTAGCTCTGAGAGAGGCACTAAGGATGGATCAGAGGCAGAGTCCTTCGCCGCACCCCGATCATCACCATCTACACCTGATGCCCTTACTAGCTGATGGTGCATCTAAGGCGTGTAGGAGATATATTTCGAAGGTGTGTAATCGATAAAGTGAGGCAAGCTAGCGCACTCCATCTATGAGGAGCCCCAAGTCATCTCAGTCAGACTCGATAGTGTCCCCGACCTCTAGGACACAATGACTCGATATGGGCTTTGGTGGCACACAAATGCACTTGGAAGATACTTCCCAACAATGGTGAGGGAGTTTTATGCCTTATATATAGCCACTGCTCAAAACACTTTTCCTAAGGGAAGAAGCTCCTTGCTCAGCCCAAACTAACCAAGATGATAGTGATGGGCCGGCAGGTGGATTCAAAGGACACCATCCATCAAATGCTATTTGGACCAAAGTTCCCTGCCTCTAGATCCACCAGAGCGTTTGACTACAGGATGGGGCAGATAAGGGACCCACTTATGATGAAAGATCCAAAGCGATAAGCCATTGTGATGAGATGGATGGCTGGGTATATTGCTGAGCAGGGTCCGGAACCTACAAGAGGTCGCTACTCGCTCGAAGCCTATTGTCAAGGCTTCTCTCAATTTCCTCGCCAAGTTTTGGTAGGCAGTTGTTCATTCACGAATCTGACCTACACTTGCTGATAATACACTGATATCAGAATATGTGATTTTTCTTGCCAACATCTTAGCTGGGTATGATATTGAATGGGCTTGCCTCATCATCGAGAAGATTCATGGGGACGCACTGAAGAGGTCCGCCTCCATCCTATTCTCGTATTTGATATACTAGCTCTATCTAGAGTATTACACCAGCTGAACTAGTTGATTTAGGCCTAGCATACTTTGGATCCCAGCCTGATCAAGGCTGAAGAGAACCCAATGACACTCCGTCGATCACAACCTCCACTATATCTGAGATGTTTACCCCAGTGCCACCGCCTGAGGGTTCACAGACTGCCACCACTACTACTATTGTTGTTGGGGAGAAGCCCCTGCAACCTAAGGTAGATGAGAACGGGGGCCTACTACTTCTGCTCCTGTACCACATGCCACGACTTCACAAGATACTCCCGCAGGCATAGGATACATGTCTTCCATATCTATATAGGCCCTGGCATAGAGGTTATCACTTCCTAAGTCACAGCTGACTCAGCTTGTTCATTAGATTAGGCCATGGGTCCGCCTGGCCATTTCAGACTTGGAGGGTCGGATGCAAGTATTCACGGTCACTACTATTTAGGATCGTTTCTCCACCATGCATGCTTATATTGATGCCTTCGAGGAGTGGGTACAACGGAGATTGAGCGAGGCTCGGCCATTAGATTTGTCAGTTATTCAGATGGAGATCCATCAACACAAAGCTGATATAACAGTAGAACCTATGGCACCAATTGCACTACTAGTGATTACACCTCCGCTGCTGGTGGTTGATCTATTTGCTCCTGATGAACCCATTGGAGTCTTCTCATGGGAAGAGACCTCGCATAAAGGATGATGATCTAGATGAGAAATGCTTACAGGCGAAGCTTATAGAGGAGTAAGAGCTTGAGCTTGTCTTGAGGAGATCGAGACAGTAAGAGGAGAGATGATGAGCTCGAGAGCGTGAGAGCATGAGGGGTGTTGGGACCCTCCAGACAAAGTACAATGGCTGAGTCAACCACCCCGTAGGAGGAGGGTGGCCAAACTCAGCCACATGCTGGCACTTAGGCACCTAGGTATGTTTTTGACCCCTGTATGTTTTATTTTGCTTTGATTTTTTGTATTGGGGACAATGCAAAACTTTTTGATGAGGTGTGTGTAGTCATGGGCCTCAATAAAGTCTGAGTAGCTTGGGCCCATAACTGCCAAACTTTTTTAACCTGGGGTTTTCTTGCTTGTGTTCTTTTTCCCTATGGATATTTATGTTCTGTTGGATTGACATGTCTAGGACAATTCGATAATATTTGTAGCATATAATACTGCTACTTGTGGCATATAGTATGTTTTTGTGCTTTATTTGAAAAATGATACCCATAAAATTTTTAATTAGTAGTTTGATAGCAACCATGCATGTTTAGGTGTGTGACAAGGTTTGTTCTGACAAGTGAGGACAAATTGAGATAAAAAGCATGATCTGAGAGTCTTTTGTTGATAATGTATGCAGTGATGTGAGTGTGAGCTTAATTTTCTAGATTCATGTGTTTTGTGTTGATTCATGTGTCAGAACTTTCTCTGTTACTCTAAGTTGGACTGTAGATTAATTGTAAAGAAAGGATCTTAGGCCATTATTCTTAATAGTCCAATTAGCGTAAAAATGACAAGGATCTTAGGCCATTATTCTTAATAGTCCAATTAGCCTAAAAATGACCTACTGAAACTATGATATATCCCTTGCTCCTAATGTTTGAGCCTAACATGTACCTATTCTTTGAAAATACTTGATTAACCAAGTTTTATTGTAAAATCCTGAAATTGGCCCTGGTCCTTCCTTGAACATTGTGCACCTTTATTGATGCAAAAAACCTAAGTTAAGGGTGGCTGCCAGAGTGGCCCTGGTTTTGAGGACGGATATTGTGCACCTCAACATAGGCTAAAAGCCTAAGTTGAGGATAGCTGGTGTAATGGTGAAACACAAAAATAAGGGGGTGAATTAGTGATATAGAGAATAAGAAGAAAATTCATGTATTGGTTGCAAGAAAAATGAGTGATGTCTTAGTTGTGAAAAAAAGAAGAAGTGTAGAAACATGGAAAAAAGCTAAAAAAAAAAAATGAGAAGAAAGCACCTAGAAAAGCTTGAAATAGGAAAAAGAGAGAATAAGATGAAATTAACAGAGCTGGTAGGGCAAAAGTGTAGAAAAATGCAGTGTTAAAGTGGGCCTTTAGTCACTATATGTTCCCATAATATCATACCAAAACCCCCTGAGCCTACGTTATAAGGCTAGAAAGTCCTAAAGTGATCCTAGTCCTGTTAATTGAAGCTCTTAATAATGAGTATAGGGGAAAGCCTATGGAATAAGATGGGATGCATGAATATCTTTTGTTAGAGTAAGTGATTTTTCATACTCCCAAAGGTATACATGAAAATATCATTGAGTGTCAGATATGGGACTTCTTTCTGTAAGGGCATTTGTATTGCATTGTTAACACTAGAGTTGTTCAGTGATTGTGGATTGTTGATAATACCTTGCGTGTCACAGTTGTGTTGTCACATGCACTAGTTTGTATTGATTTGCTAGATAGTTATCTGATTCTATTTTGAATACTTGGTAGGGGTATCTGAGCTTGAGACTTATGTGATGTATGCCGATGGGTTGAGGTCTGTGTTTTACTGTATTATCTATATAGATTGAGTCCGTCGCTTGAGGACAAGCAATAATTTTAAGTTGAGGGTGTTGATATGCTACTAAAATACAACACTTTTAATGCTTAAAACATGGAATTTTGTGTGTTCTCAATGCGATGATAGTTGGTTTATGTATTTTTGTGTTTATATTTGCAGAATTACATGTTACCCTTGACTTTGGGGAAAATTACAGAAGTTTCTAATTTCTGCTATTATACGAGACCATTTACGGGTCGTAGATCATTTCACGGGGTATGATAGTTTTGTGAACAATTTTAGTGAGGGGCTGTTTTATAAAGTTTATTCTACTAACATGAAGATGAGTTGTAGAAGTTTTATGAGTCGTAGAAGATGGTTCCTTCCCTGAGGATCAGAGATTAGAATTTTCTAAAGTTTTATTAGACGAAACCCCCTTTGTGGGTCATAAACCACTTTACAAGTTGCAGAGGGGTGTCATAGAGTTGAAGCCGAAAATTTCAGGAGCTGAGTACGAGACCTCGATTACGCGTCGTGGGCTGCAATTCGGCCCATAAACACCTTTCATGTGGCATGTCGACCAGTTCTCCTATTTTGTTTAGGACGTGTATTTCACTTATTATAAATATATTTTTAGGTTATTTTTCAGAAGGTTTCGCCTGGTACTTAGAGAACTCAATAATTAGAGAGAGAAAATTGAGAGATCATCTTGGAGAGTCTTTGAGAACACTTGTGTTTGAATTTCATCTTTAAGCTTGTAACTATTAGTGATGTTGGATTTGCTTGTTCTTTGTTCTATTATGTAAGTGTTCAATTATGTTTACTCAATCCATAATTCTTGCATCTACACAAAGCACAAGTAGCTAAATCCATAACTAGGGTTGCGGGAACCATGAAGAACTAACAAAGTAAAATCGGATAACTCATGATTCTTGGAAGGTGTATATGTACGTATTAATTAATTCTCTTTGTTTTGTATGTTTTCTAGTGCTGAACAACATAGAACCACCAAGTGTTACTAATTGGACCAAGGTAGTAATGAATTGGAAAAAAAATAATTAACATGATTAGATTGATGTGTTCTCGTCTAATCAACCAAGTTGTGCCAAGAGGAGGTTATACAGAGACTAATAGGTAAGGGTTAGTAATTCACCTCTCACTTTTGACCAAAGGTGTCATGACCCAAGCCTTGGGCCTAAACGTGACACGGTGAATGGGGAACTCGAAGGGACCCCAAACAAGCCTCTTAGCATATTATTACACATCCTTGGTTGCAGAAGCAACGAAACAACAACAATTGATAGAAAAAGGGAAGTACGGGGCTAAGGGATATCTTTGATACCATAGGAATATAACAAGCCAATAGTGTAGCATTAACGTATTATAAGGTTCAAACAACACCTCTAATACATAGATAGGAAATGGGGCCAAGACAATCGCTAGGCTCATCCTCATAGCCATAAGTTTCTAACATAAGAAGAGTCAATACATAGCATAAATAAAGAGAAGTATGTCCTCAGAATTGAGGACTCACCAACTTGCTTTGAGAGAAATTGTACTAGCCAAGTGGAGGAGGAGGATGATCAAGTGGAGGAGGAGGATGATCAAGTGGAGTTCCGATTCCTACATGGTAGCATCACGTAGGCATAGAGTATATGTTAGTGCATTTAAATGTACTAAGTATGTAAGATGCAATGCAACAAGAGATAGGCAATATAGGTAAAATGCAACATCATAAGCAATGGATAGCATAATAGCAATATGGCACAGAGGAATGATGCATGAAGTAAAATATGCTTATATAGGATATATTACATATGTAAGAAGAGATCAACATTTTGATGAATTGTCGCACCCTACCATCTATAGTGATTGAAGTATCAACCTTTCAATTGGTTGGTGGTTGTATCACCCTACCACCCATGGTGATTGAGATATCAACCCCTCAATTGGTTGGTGGTTGCATCAGCATACCACCCATAGTGATTGAGGTATCAACCCCTTAATTAGTTGATGGCTATCTCACCCTACCATCCACTGTGATTGAGGCATCACCTCCTCTACTAGGCATGGTCAACTTACAATACTATAAGCACTTTTCATGGAAACAACTCATATAAACACTCCTTTCATCATCATAAAGTCATTCAAGTCATAGGTCATACAATAGATCAGCAATAGCTCAAGAATCCAAAACTAGACATTTTATCAAACACTTGGTAGGTGTTTAATCTAGTGTAAAATCATGCAACTCAAGAGTGAAATCACGCAAGAAAACTTGAAGTAAATTAACCCACTAACACTTGGTAATGCCCTCATGCAATATACATCAAAACGCTTCATCAAATCTCACAATAGATCATAGATGCATAGTTCAAAACATGCTTAAATAGTCACACTTTTATGAAACCCCAACTTAGTTCCTGGTCAAATTCAAAATAAGTAAGACCCATAAGTAAACCAACTTCGAACATGTAGTTTAAGTAAAAAGGAAGCTTCGGCACTATAGGTGAAAGAACCTAATGGTTGAAACCCATATACCTCAACTTTGGAGAGTTCCTTGATGAAGATTGATATGAGAACTTGAAGCTTGAGTGAAGTCCTTAAGATCTGGAATGAGATTTAGCACTTGAATTATTGAGTAAAATATTTGTCTATGTGTTTGAGAGAGTATTTGGGCATGTCTTGTATGATATGGTGTTAAAATATATCTAATCATACGTATTTTTACGCATGGGAAGACTTAGAACCAAGACCCCAAAGCCTTGGACTGAGATTACAAAACTGGCAATAAAATATACTGCTCCACAACAGGTCCGCATCGCGGAGTAGTCGTGGACTGCTACTGCAATTGCAAAATTGACTAAATTCATTGTTCACTATGGGTCAGCTAAATTTCAGATTATACTCATTTCCTACAAAATATTTCCCCTTAAACAAGAATATGAAGTCAAATTTGCGATATCACGTACGGATTTTGAGATATATGGAAGTTATGATTATGGGCACTTCCAAGGCACATTTTCGGGTACTTTTTGGGGTCATTTTATTATCTCCCCCTTGGGAACATTCTTACCCAAATGTAAAAGAAATGTATATAAGAGATGTAAGAAAGATAATCTCAACCCACACAAGAATGTAACAGTGCACTTAAACATCATTTTCAAAAATCTCGACATAAGGGTCAAAATCACCATGAACTAGTCAATATAAACATGAATGCATGCAAATGACATAGGGACTGAAACATAAGATTTGGAATCAAATAGGTGACTTAGAATTAGTACATTAGGCTTGAGTAGAATTGAAAAGATAGGGGTATCACTTTTGTATGTTCGCCTCGGCTTCCTATGTGACACTTTCCACTTGGTGATTCCTCCAAAGGACCTTAATAGAAGCCATATCCTTGTTCGTCAACCTCTTCACTTGTCTATCCAAGACCTCTACTGGAACCTCTTCATAAGCTGAGTTATCTACAACACCCATAACATCCAATGGGACAATAACATTCAGGTCACCCATATTTTCTCAACATAGAAGCATGAAAGACCGGATGAACCAAGTCCATTTCACTAGGCAACTCCAACTCGTAGGCTACCTTACCCATCTTCCTCAACACCTTATAAGGACCCACATATCTTGGACTCAATTAAACCTTTTTACCGAAGTGAACCACACCCTTCATGGATTATACCTTGAAAGAAACCAAAACACCAATCTTAAATTCAGTATCCCTTGTCCTGACATCAGCATAGGACTTTTGATGACTTTGGACTATTTTCAACTTTCATTAATCGACATTATGTTCTCCATAGCCTCCATGACTAGATCCGGTCCCAACAATGTCATTTCTCCTACCTCAAACCATCCAACTGGATTCCTATAATGTCTACCATAGAGGGCCTTAGCAGGAGCATACAAAAGCTAGAACGATAGCTATTATTATAAGAAAACTCAATCAATGGAATATGATCATCCTAAATACCTTTAAACTCCAAAACACAACCTCTAAGCATATCCTCAAAAATTTGGATAGTTCTTTCTGCTTGGTCATCCGTTTGAGGGTTAAAGACCGTATTAAGCTTAATGTTTGTACGAGATCTCTTTGGAAGGACCTCAAAAAGTGTGAAGTGAATTAAGCACCACGATATGATATGATATACAAGGGAACCCCATGGATTCTAACCAATTCTTGAATCTACAACCTAGCATAATCTTTTGCACCATATGTAGTTTTAACCGGTAGGAAACGAGCCGACTTTGTCATTCTATAAATCAAAACCCAAATAGAGTCAAACCCCTTCTAGTCTTAGAAAGCACAACCATAAAATCCATAATAATTTCCCCCCACTTCTAAGTGGGAACCTCTATATCTTGGGTTAGGCCACCTGATCTTTGATGCTCGGCTTTGATTTGTTGGCAACTATGTTAACCAGATAAAAAATTGGTAATGTCTTTCTTCATACCTACCCACAAGAACACATCCCTCAAATCTCTATACATCTTTAAAGAACCAGGGTGAATGGAATAGGAAGAATTATAAGCCTTATCAAGAATCTTCTCTCTCAATCCATTAATGCTAGGCACACACAACCTCCCTTGGTATCTAAGGGCACCATTTCCCCATTGGGAGAAAATCTCCACCTTGGCATCTCTCACCAAGGCCTTCAATTCTAACAAGGAGGGGTTAAGATCTAGCTTTGCTTTTACCTCATCAATCAAGGAAGATTTTGAACCATCAATAATCATGATACCACCATTATAAACCTCTTCCAACTTAACCCTCAATCTTGCCAACTGATGGACCTCTCTAGCCTTCTCTTTTCCTCCATTATCTATATGAGCTAGGCTACCCATAGACACCCTACTAAAAGCATCGTCCACAACATTAGCCTTATCGGGATGATAATGCACACTCATATCATAATCCTTAAGAAGCTCTAACCCCCTTCATTGCCTCAAGTTGAGATCTTTTTGGGTGAACACATATTGGACACTCTTATGATCGGTAAGTTGTCACGACCTAAACCTAGGGCCTATAGGTGACATGGCAAATGGAGAACTCGAAAGAAACCCCAAAAAAGCCTCTTAGCATATCATAAGCACATCCTTGGTCACAGAAGCAATAAAATACCACAAGAGATAGAAGATAGGAACAAATGGGGCTAAGGGATAATTCTCACATCATAAACATCAAGAGTGAAGAGAGAGTTGATGATGCTCACACTCTAATAAGAAAGCGGTCGCTGTCAGCAATTAACTTATCCAAAGGTTAGGGTCGAGTCCATAGGATATATAGGGTTTGACTACAAGAATTCACTATCAATCATTTCAAGTATCGACAACTAAAATCTCTAAATGGTGGGGGGATCTTTTTGTAATTCAAAAACAAAATAAAATAAACACTATACTACGATGTGGAAAAACAATCAATTTTAGGAACTAGGGAATTGTGTTCCCATGGTTCGTTAACTTGACTACCCTAGGTAACATAACTATAATTGGATATTCGCATGCAAGATGGTAACTTAGTTTCTTCCAGCCCTCTTGTGAAGGTAAAGGTCGAATTTCACCAAGACACTTGGTCGGCTACCATGGCATGCCAACTAACCATTACCTATTATCCCAGTCAACCTCTCATGGTCATGTTTGGTTGATTAGATGAGAACACATCAATCGAATTCTATAATCTTCTTCATTTTTCCTATTCGTCACCACCTTGGTCGGGATCACGATAGTAGGCGAGGTTTGGTATGAGCCACCACCAAACAACAACCATATAGAGAAATAGACAATACATGCAAAACCTTAATCATAGAAATGCAATAAACCTAGGTTATCTCAAGTCAAATACCCATGGTTCCCACAACCCCAAGTTGTGGGTGCTTAACTACTCATAGCTAAGGCAAAACCAACAAAAATGTAAATAAAAGACATGATTGAGAATTTTACGCAAACCAATGACGATTGAAGACACCACAAGTTGCAAACCACAAGTTTGATAGTTTGATAATAAGCACAAAGCAAGATTTGCAATCCCCAAAATAGGGTTTTCCAAGAGAAAGTGATAAACTAAGCTAAAACCTAAAAAGCTTCCTTGAGAGTATATCCAAAGATGATATTTTCTTCTCAATTTCGAATCCTCTCTTCACTAAAATCCTAATTTAAAGTATTTATAGTGTTTACAAAAAAACCCTAAAAATTACACAGAGTAAACAGCTAACAACTGGTATTCCTCGCAAGTACGACTCGTACGATAACCTATGAGTCATAATTGGGGTCTCATATCAAGTTCTAGGCATCTTTGACTCAACTATACGACCCACCGGTACAAGTCGTAGCTTGGGCTACAACTCATATGCTCCTATCATAATCTAGGCCTTCAGTTATTGATCCAAAGTTTGGGCTCTCTGATTCCTCCTATGAATACACCTATATGAGTCATGGTAAGACCTATGACTCATAGGGTGGCCTTATAGGATTGATATCCACTTAGCAGATTTCTGATTTTTGGTCTCTGTTTCTTCATACTATAGCATATTACAACTCGTAGCTTAGGATATGACTCGTAGGTTACTTCATGTGTCCTATGCTTCAGTTAAATCTGTCACTTTTCTAAAAAATCATGCCAACCTAACTTTTTTGCAAGAACAACACAAAACATATGAAAACCATAAAAAGTCGCATTAAGAACTTGCAAAATTCCTTGTTTTTTAGATATCAAATGTGTTGTATTTTGATAGCACATCAACATCCTCAACTTCAAATTGTTGCTTGTCCTCAAGCGATAGCTCAATCTACGCAGACAATGAGAACTACATAACATCCATACTAATGGCATATACATCTTTTACTCTAATCTAGGTACACAACTATCATTTTCAAAACCAGATTGTAAAGCTATTGAGTACAACAAAAACATAATGATGAATCTGGCAACCCAACTATGATAAGTTAAGGAGAATCAACCATCAACCATCACTGGTGCAGCCATATGTTAATCAAGTAGTTCAAACGCCCTCATAGAAAAGAAGTCCCTCTCACTCACTCAAGAAGCATTTAGAATTCAGGGTCTGAAGAAGCATTCTCACTCCTTCATGCACACTGACTAAAACTATAGGCTTGCCTCAATACTCCTCTTCTGGCTTGGTGATAAAGTGGATTTGGATCACTTTAGGACTTATGGGCTTATAACATAGGTTAAGAGGGCTTTGGTATGGCATATTAGGAAAGTAGTGACTAACAGCTATGCTTGAACCATATTTACCAACACTTTTTGTTTTCATAACCCAACCTTTTTCAGTAAATCCATCCTTATTCTCCTATTTCAAACTTTTCTCGAGTGCTTTCTTTCTATTTTCAGCTGTGCCTTATTTATGAACTCAATTCTTTCAACTTTTTCTCAATTCAAGGCACTTTTCTTTTTTTTTCTTTTTCTTCATTCGGCTCATGATTCTTCATTTCTTTCTTTATTTTCTAACTAATCACCTTATTGTTATTACTTTACCACAATAAGGGCCACCTCCAACTTAGGCGTTTAGACTGAGGTGAAGTACACAATATATGTTCCCAAAACCAGGGCAACACTTTGTAGCCACCCTCAACTTAGGCTTTAACTTCAATTAAGGTCACATGTTCAAAGATAGTCCACGGGTAATATCAAGGTATTTCATCAAACAAAGTTAAGCTAGTAAGGCGTCAAGAAAGAATGAGTAAATAAGAGGCTCAAAAATTTGAACAAGGGATTTACTTACTCATTTGGTAGGTCATTTAGGCTAAAAGTGGGTTCACTCAAAGAACAAAGTCCTAAGATCCTTTCCTCATCAACCACATAACCAAACCAATCTTAGAGTACTAAGGCAAGTTCTGAGTCCAAACAAGATGCATGAATGTGGTAAATTAAGCTCACAACGCACATGATATTGCGTCCACAATCAAAGTATAGACTCACAGGTCATGCTTCAAGCCTTAACTTACCTTTACATTATCAGAACAAACATCACTAGCTCATCAAAATGCATGAATGCATCAATAATCACAACCTCAAAAATTTTGAGGTACCTATTTTTTCAAATCATTCAAAAAGCATTTAAAGACTATGTATATGCCAACAGATAACACTACAGTTTGCATATTATCTACACTACTTTAACATACTGGTTCAATAGAAAAGTAAGCATCCACAAGGAAAAAGAATCACAACAAGAAATCCTTGGGATCAAAAAAGTAGGGGAAGTTATGGACTCGAGGTTACTAAGACTTCACCTTAATCCAAAACTTCCCACACTCCACCAAAATAGAATACTTTGTCCCCAAAGTACAAACACATAGAAGAGGTACAAGGGGCATACCTTGGGTTGCCTACCAAGAAGCGCCTGATTTATTCTTGCAGCACAACAGGAAGCTTTTGTGCTCATGCCTCCTCAAGGTCCCAATCTTCCACTATCTTGATTTCTTCCATGTCAACCATGTATAATTTGACCCTCTGTCCATTGACTTTAAAAGTTTACCATCCCTGCTTTCTAACTCAATGGCTCCATAACTCAAAACGCATATGATTCTGAAGGGCTACATCCACTTAGATCTGAGTTTCCCTAGAAACCACCTAAACCTAGAGTTATAAAGCAAGACCAAGTCTCCTAGAACAAGTTGGCAATTTTCAATTTTGGATCAAGCTGAGCTTTTATTCATTGCTTGTACATGACAGAGCTCTCATATACATGCACCTTAAACTCATTGAGTTCATTGATTTGCATTAATGTAGATGTTGCTGCTTCATTCCAGTCTAGATTCAACTTCATCAGTGCCCTTAATGCCTTGTGCTCAAGTTCAACTGGCATGTGACAAACTTTCCCAAATACCAATTGATAAGGGGACATTCTGATTGGAGTTTTGAAAGCTGTGCAATAGACCCATAAAGCATCATCCAACTTCTTTGACCAATCAATGTGATTCACACTCACCATATTGGATAAGATTTACTTATTTTCCTATTTTATACTTCCACTTGCCCACTTGTTTGGGGATGGTACGAGGTTGCAACTCGGTGCTTCACACCATATCTTTCAAGGAGAGCTATGAATAGTGGATTACAAAAATGAAAACCTCCATCGCTGACGATTGCCCGAGGTGTACCAAAACTGGAAAAGATTTTTCTTCAGAGAAACACAGTAACACTCTTACCTTCATTGTTCGGTAGGGCTACGGCCTCTAACAATTTAGAGATATAATCAACTGCAACAAGAACGTACTTATTACCATGGGAACTGACAAAAGGTCCCATAAAGTCAATGCCCCAAACATTGAATAGTTCTATCATAAAAATAAGATTTAGAAGAAGTTCGTGCCTTTGTGAGACCCCGCCCTCTCATTGACATCTATCACAAGAATTTACATAATCATGGGCGTCTTGACGTATAGACAGCTAATAGTAACAACATTGTAACACCTTGTAAGCAGTTCGAGCTCCACTGTGATGGCCACCCACCAATGAAGAGTGGTATGCTTCAAGAATACTCACAATTTCCACTTCTGGCACACATAATGGATGATCCATACGCACAAACCCAAAATATATATGGCTTATCCCAAAAGAACTTCTTTATGTCGTACATAAATTTTTGACGTTGATGGGTTTTTAAATTAGGAGGAACTGTATCACTCACTAAGTAGTTGGCATAGTTTGCAAACCAGGGTATAAGGTCTTGTGAGGCCTCAAAAACTCTCTCATCCGGGAATGAATCATTGATATCAAGTCTATCATCAAACTTTACGATGGCTTCATCTTCCAATCT
Source organism: Solanum ossicruentum (assembly GCA_025774065.1). Lineage (NCBI taxonomy): Eukaryota > Viridiplantae > Streptophyta > Magnoliopsida > Solanales > Solanaceae > Solanum > Solanum ossicruentum. The sequence continues at coordinate 21,185 of JAOTQR010078005.1, forward strand.
AGAAAGGTGATTGGCTTCCTGATTTTCTGACCCCTTTCTATCGATAACTTCAAAATTGAATTTATGCAAGAGACTACCCATCTGATCAGTCTTGGTTGTGAATCCTTGTTAGCCATCAGATATTTGAGTGTTGCATAGTCAATGTGCATGATCACCTTAGCTCCCAACAAGTAGGAGCAAAATTTTTCAATGGCAAACACTAAGGCAAGCAATTCTTGTTTGGTGACTTTATAATTTTTCTGGGCCACATTTAGTGCTTTGCTAGCATAATAGCGCAACCCCACTTGCATCACACATAGCACAACCCCATTTGCATCACACATCAGCTTAAATAGTTGTGACCAATCTGGAGCCATAATATGAGTGTTGAAGTCAACCTTCTTTTCAATTCTTCGAAGGCTTGCATATATGCATCATCAAATACAAACTTGACATCTTTCTCCAATAATTTGCACAAGGGCTGTGAGATCTTAGAGAAGTACTTTATGAAACGACGATAGGATCCTGTGTGGCCTAGAAATCTCTCTTTCACTGAAATTGAGGGTGGTAATTTCTCAAAAACCTCATTTTTGCTTTATCCACCTCGATTCCCTTGCCTAAAATTCTATGACCAAGCACTATGCCCTCTTTGATCATAAAATGCCATTTCTCCCAGTTCAGCACCAAATGGCTCTCAATATACCTCTGCAACATATCACACAGATGTAATAAGAATTCTTCAAAAGACTGGCCAACAATGCTAAATTCATCCATGAACACGTCAATAGTGCTTTCAACCATGTCCAAGAAAATAGACAGCATGCATCTTTGAAATGTGGCTAGAGCACAGCATAATCCAAATGGCATTCTCTTAAATACAAAGGTACCATATGGGCATGTGAAAGTTGTCTTCACTTGATCCTCAAGAGCAATAATGATTTGATTATACCTGGAATAAGGAAGCAAAACAATCCTTTTTATGCTAGTATATCAAGCATCTGATCTATGAAGGGCATAAGGAAATGATCTTTCTCGGTAGAAGCATTACGTTTCCTATAAACCATACAAACTCTCCACCCAATGACCGGTCTCATAGGGATCAACTCATTCCTTGCATTAGGCAACATTGTGATACCTCCTTTTTTTAGAAGACACTGCACTGGACTGACCCATTCACTATCGGCTATTTGGTAGTTTACTCCTATGTCTAACCATTTGATGATTTCTTTCCACATAACCTCTTATATTGGAGGGTTCCAGCATCTTTGATGCTTGTTGCTGCGCTTGTAATCCTTAAGCAGTTAAACCTTATGAGTACATATCCCAGGAGGTATGCCAATGATATCTGTAATTGTCTACCCGATGCCCTTTTTAAATTGCTTGAGAACGGAGATGAGGGCCTCTATTTGGGCTTCGTTCAAGTCAGCTGTAATTATGATAGGCAAACTGCTATTCTCTCCCAAGTATGCAGATTTCAGATGTACTGGTAGTGCCTTTAACTCTAACTCTGGTGGGACTTCTACGGGAGGCTTCGTAGGTGGAGTTTCCTTATTGCACAATACTAATTCTAATCTGGTTGTTGCCTAGGCCCAAATGACACCCCAAGCAAGCCTCATAAAGCATCATTACATATTCTTGGTCATGGAAGCAAAATATCAAGCGTCAAAGATAAAAGAAAGGGGAAACTGGGGCTAAGGAAAAGTTTGCACAATATCATGGTCAAAAGACAATAGTTAAACTCATATCATGGATACATAACATGTCCAACAAACACCTCTAATACATAGACAAGAGCGAGAGGCCAAGACAAAGTAATCGGGCTCACCCACATAGTCAAAATAAATAATAAAGATGAATGTTTCAATACATAATAGAAGAAACGTAGACTAGGTCCCCAAAGTAGAGGACTCACCAACAAGCTAGAATAGCACCGAACTAGCTACGTGGAGGAGGAGGATCAACTTGGGCAGTGGTTCCTACATGATGAAATCATGTAGGTATACAGTATGCATCAGTACGTTGAATGTATTAAGTATGTTGGATGTAATGAAACATTACATAGGTATCATAATCAAAATGCATAATATTAAGCAATACGTATAATATACAATATGACATGTATGATCAATGCATAGGTAAAAATATGCATAAGTAACTCATGCTCATATAGTATATCATATGTGTAGAAGAGACCAAGCTAGATTTCCAAATTACAAAGCCCTTGGTAGGTAAGTGATGATAGCACCCAGCACCCTAGTATGTCAGGTACAAACCCCTCATCAAGGTTAGTGATGATAGCACCCATCACCATAGTGTTCTAGATTTCCAAAGTACAAACCTCTTGGTAGGTTAGTGATGATAGCACCCATCACCTAGTGTGTAAGGTACAAACCCCTCATCAAGGTTAGTGATGATAGCACTCATCACCCTAGTGTTCTATATTTCCAAAGTACAAACCCCTTGGTAGGTTAGTGATAATAGTAGCCATCACCCTAGTGTGTGACACTTTAAATAGGATTCATAATGTATATAAGTTCATTCATCATTATACATTCATTTAAGTCATATCTCATGCTTTGGACCTTCAATTCCTCAAGAAACCATAACCGGACATTTTATCAAACACTTAGGGGGTGTGTAATGGGGGTAAAAGACCATGAAATTTAGAGTTGAAATCATGCAAAAAAAATTCATTGTAAAACCATCAATCAATACCTTGTGACACCCTCAAGTAATATACACCAAAACCCCTTATCAAATCTTACAATAGATCCAAGATTTATAGCTCAAAACGTAGCGAAACAATCATAACTTTACATAGCTTTAACATAGTTCAAAGACATGTTCATAATCGTAAACCCATTTGTAAAATCAACTTTAAATCATGCAAATTGAGTAAAAAGTAGATTAGGGCACCATGGGCGGAAGAACCCAATGGTTAAAACCCACATACCTTGACTTTGGAGAGTTTCTTGAAGAAGATTTAAAATGGAGGCTTGAAGCTTGAATGAAATCCTTAGATCAGGATGAGTTTTGGGACTCTTGAATCTTGAGGAGGACTTGGGGTTTGATTTGGTTTCCTTGAATTTCAACAAGACTTCTTGAAAATCTTGAGAATAGATGGAAAATTTGATGAAGATTAGAGAGGATTTTGAGAGGTTGTTGACTTTTAGGGATCAAAATGGCTAGACAATGAGGGATTTTTGTGTATATAGGTATAGGGTTATTACCCAATTGCTCTGGAGTGAAAAAGAGCAAATTTTGAAACTTTTTTAACTGATCCGTGTTTCGGACGGCTACTATTCTTGCAAAGTTTCACCAAAAATTATTTTTCTTGGCACGGACAAAGTATACCTTGTAGGTACTTGTTTTCCCATACAAATTTTCCCTCTAAATAAGAATATGCAGTTGGATTTGCAAAATTCTGCACGAAATTTTGAGGTATATAAAAAAAATACATCATAGGGTCTTTCTGAGCTACATGAAAGGGTATTTAATTATCCTCGACTTGAGATATAAGGGAATTACGATTATGGGGGTATTGCTAGGTAAGAGTGGGGTGTTACAACCCATCATAGTTGAAGTTCTGACCTTGATTCCCGGACCCTTGCCTCCATTAGTCTGAATTGGACCCTTGGGGGTTGTTCCGGAAACCTGCCGCTTAGTTGCTTACAAAACATGCATCCTCATCAAAGAATGAATCTTCATACATAGGAGTCTTTGGAGGTTGACAGAGTACCACTTGAACACTTGCTGGTTTTTGCTTCAAAACCAAGTCCATACTTATGCGAAGTTGAGCAAGTTGCTCCACGATCTCTTCATTGACCTTTGCTTGCTCGTTGTTGTTGTTGACCGCACAAGAAGTCTTCGTTGCACCTTGCTCTAGTTGCCCCCATGCTCTATTGGTTTTGATGCTTGCTCCATCCTTGCAGCTATCTATGTGAAAGGTTGGTGAAGAAACATGCCGCCCATGATTGTGTCGGCGCAAGATTGACTATTCTCATCAAGTGTCCGATAGAAAATCACAACCAAGGAATCATCAACAATCGTATGATCGGGGACCATCCTTAAGCATTTGGTGAATCTTTCCCATGTGGTACTCAAAGGGTCTCCAGGCAATTGCTCAAAGTTTTTTATATGTTCCTTGAGCTTCAGTTTCTTTGACCTCAGAAAATATCTATCTAAGAATAATCTATGAAGCTCTGCCCAACTTGTTATGGTGCTCAGAGGAAGCTCAGACAACTATGCAGTTGCATTGTCGGTCAATGAAAGTGGAAAGACCCTTAATCTAGCAGCATCAATAGAGTTATTTTGTGTCTCCATGATATTTTTGAAGATGATGGTAGGGATTCTCTAAAGGTAGCCCTGTGAATAAACCACGATTTTGGAGCATCTGGAGCAACCCACTCGATACCGCAAACTTAGCATCAGCCCATAAAGGAGGCAGTACTATAGCACCGGTAACATCCATGGCCATAGGGTTCAATTGATACTGATTCCATCCATAAGCATTCTCATTGAAGTCCCTAAGTTATAGCCTGTTATCCCATGTTGGTGGATTCTCCTCTTTTCCCATATCATCATACATATTCATATCCTCTTCAACCGCGATATCCTCATTCACTTGAGCCATTCTTCTAAAGAGTCGATGGATCTCCAAATTAATCGGAACTAAAGATCACATTGGCTCCTCATTTTGGGCATACAACCTAGCACACCCTGCAAGTAAAATCAAACAATAAAAATAAAAAAAAAAAGTAAAACACATGAGACTCTAGAAATTAACACTAGAAATAACTAAGAGTGAAATCATGTCAAAACCTAGCCATATTCCCTAGCAATGGCACCATAATTTTTTATGATGTTCACGCTCCAATAAAAATGCGGTCACTGTCAGCAATTAACCTAATTGAAGGTTAGGATTGAATCCACAGGCAATATAATGTTTGACTACTAGAATTCACTATCAATCATTTAGAGTATCAATAATTACAATCTCTATATAATGGGGGGGGGGCTTCTTTTTGTAATTCAAGAATAAAATAAAATAAGCACTATACTACGATGCGAAAAAATACTCAATTTTAGAGACAACTTGGGAATTTCTTTATGGTTCGTTCACTCAGCTACCCTAGCTAACATAACTACTATTGGAGATTCACATGCAGGACGGTAACTAAGGTTCTTCCAGCCCTTTTGTGAAGGTGAAGATCGAATTTCACCATGATGTTTGGTCAGCTACCATGGTTTGCCAACTAACCGTGACCTATTGTCCTAGTTAATCTCTCCTTGGTCAGTTTGGTTGATTAGAAGAGAACACATCAATTGAATTTTGTCATTTACTTCCCTTTACCTATTCGTCACTACTTTGGTCGGGATCGTGATAGTAGGCGGGGTTTAATGTTGGTCACCACCAAAAAACAATCATAATGAACAGAAATAGACAATACATGCAAAACCCCAATCATAGAAATGTAATAAACATAGGTTATCTCAAGTCAAATACCCATGGTTCCCATAACCCCAAGTTGTGGGTGCTCAACTACTCATGGCTAAGGCAAAACCAACCAAAATGCAAATAAAAGACATGATTGAGAATTTTACCCAAAGCAATGAAGATTAAAGACACCACAAGTTGCAAATCACAAGCTTGATAGATTGATAATAAGCACAAAGCAAGATTTGCAATCCCTAAAATAGGGTTTTCCATGAAAAAATCATAAACTAAGAAAAAAACCTAAAATGCTTCCTTAAGAGTATATACAAAGACGATATTTTCTTCTCAATTTCGAATCCTCTCCTCACTAAAACCCTAACTTAAAGTATTTATAGTGTTGACAAAATAACACTAAAAAATTACACAGAGAAGACAATTGGCAGTTGGTATGCCTCGCAGGTATGACTCGTAGGGTGACCTACGAGTCTTAATCAGGGTCTCGTATCAGGTTCTCGGCAACTTGGACTTAACTAGTATGACCCATTGGTATGAGTCGTAGCTTATGCTACAACTCTCATGCTCCTCTCATTGTCTAGGTCTTCACTGTTCCTGCTATGAATACAAAAACTATATGAGTCGTGGTGAGACCTACGACTCGTAGGGTGGCCTCGTAGGGTTGACCTCCACTTAGCAAATTTCTGATTTTTGGTTTATGTTTCTTGATACAATAGCCGCCAACGATCGTAGCTTGGGCTACGACTCGTAGGTGACTTCCTATGTCCTACGCTTCAGTCAAATCTGTAACTTTTCTCCAAATTATGCCAACCTACCTATTCTGCAAGAACAACACAAAAACACATAAAATAATAAAAAATCGCATTAAGAACTCACAAAATCCCTAGTTTTTACGCATCAAATGTGTTGTATTCTGATAGAACATCAAGAGTCAAAGATCAAAGCATAATACAAACATGTAAAACAACACCTCTACAACTTTGATACTTAGCGGTGGCCAAGACAATCTACCGAGCTCACCCTCATAGTCAACATATACGTAGAAGAAAAACAGTCTTAGAACATAGTTTGAGATCATAAGCATCGTCCTCGAAATGGAGGACTCACCAAAGAAAATGAAAGATATCGTACTAGCAACTTGGAGGAGGAGAATCAAGTGAGGCTCTGATTCCTATATGGTGACATCTAGGCATAGAGTATGTGTTAGTACATCTTAATGTACTAAGTGTGTAGGATGCAATGCAACAAGTGATAACTACCATAAACAAAATGTGTAGCATAGGCAATGAATAAGCATATAGAAAAATGGCTTGTATGAATAATACATGAAGTAAAATCATGTTTATATAGAACATAATACGTGTGTTAGGAGAGACCATTATTAGTGCATATCCAAGGCCTACCACCTCCATGGAGAGGCAAATGAGGTACGAACCCCTCAATAGGTTGATGAGGTACAAACCCCCCAACATGGTTGATGAGGTACAAACCCCCAACAAGGTTATCAAGGTGTGAACCCCTTGACATTGTTGGTGAGGTACAAACCCACCAACAAGGTACAACCTCCTAGATATGGTTGCACAAGCCTACCACCTCCCGAGCAAGGGGATTGAGGTACAAACCCCTCAAAAAGGTTACCTGGGCCTACAACCTCCCAAGTTAGGTTTGGTCATCCCCAACACGATAGAGATAATATCACATACGTACATTCTTTTCATCATCATAAAGTCATTCAACTCATAAGACATGCATTGGGCCTTCAATTTCTCAAGAAATCATAACCATACATTTTATCAAACACTTGGCGGGTGTGTAGTACTAATGTAAACCATGCAATTCAAGAGTGGAATCATGCTAGAAAATTTAGTGTAAAACCATCAATAGATAATTGGTAACACTCTCAAAAATATACATCAAAACCCTTTATCAAATCTCACAATATATCTTAGATTCATAGCTCAAAACATGCTAAAACAATCACAATTTCATGAAATCCTAACATAGTGTGCAGTGAAATTCATAATAATTAAGACCCATGAGTAAATCAACTTTGAATCATACAATTTTTAAGTATAAAGGAAGCATGGGTATCATGGGTGAAAGGAACCCATGAAAGAAACCCACATACCTTAGCTTTGGAGAATAGCTTGATGAAGATTGGAGATGGAGACTTGAAGCTTGAATGAGAACCTTAGAATCCAAATTAGTTTTGAGACTTGAAATTTGAAGACAAAATATTTTCCAAGTGTTTGAAAGAGAATTTGGGGATGTCTTGAATGATATGAGGATGAAATAAGGCTAAGTATAGATATTTTCAAGTATGGGAACACTTAGGCCCAAGATCAAAAATCCTTGAACCAAGATAAAAATCACTGGAAACAAAATACACAAGTCCGTGTCTAGTCGCAGAGGCAAAATTAAACACATGTTCGCAACAGCTGTGCAACATGGCATTGTCGTGGATCGATTCTAGATAAGGAAAATTACAAAAATTGAAATTGCTAATCCTTTGCTCTTAAATCGGGGTAAGACCCATTTCCCACTCAATTTGACCTCCCTTGGAAAGAATATGAAGTCAAATTTTTGATATTGCACATGGATTTTGAGATAAATGGAAATTATGATTTCGAGCACTTTCGATCACATTTTCGGACACTTTTTAGGGTCGTTATATCTCTCCCTAGGGAACTTTCTTCCCCAAATGTCAAAATAACATACATAAAAAGAGTAATCATGAAGAAATAAGCCCCAACAAGGATGCAATAACATAATTAAAACATCATTTTCAAAATCTCATCATAAGTGTAAAATCACCATAAGCTTTGTCAATGTATACATGAATTCATGCAAATGACTTAGGGATGGATCATGAGACATGAAATCACATATAAGACTTAGAATTAGTACCTTAGGCTCGAGTAGGATGGAAGAGATAAGGATATCACTTTTGCACATCCGCTTCGACCTCCCAAGTAGCACTTTCGACTTGTTGATTCCTCAAAAGGACCTTAACGGAAGCAACATCCTTGTTACTCAACATCTTCTCTTTCCAATCCAAGATCTTTACTAGGACCTCTTTATGACAAGTTATCTTTAACTACCCCCATAACATCAAGAGGCACAATAGCATTAGATCACCCAAGCACTTCCTCAACATTGACACATGAAAGATCGGATGAATCAATTCCATTTCACTAGGCAAATCCAACTCGTAGGCCACCTTATCAATCCTTTTCATCACCCTATAAGGACCCACATATCTAGGTATTAACTTACCCTTCTTACCAAAATGAACTACACCTTTTATGGGTGACATCATCAAATAGACCGAATCACGAACCTTAAACTCAAGCTCTCTCCTTCTCACATTGGCATAAAACTTTTGGCAACTTTGGGTTGTCCTCAACCTTACTCTAATCATCCTTACCTTCTCCAAAGCATCCACAACTAGATCCGAACACAACAAAGCCATCTCTATAACCTCAAACCACCCAACCAGGGATTTACAATGTCTACCATAAAGAGCCTCAAAAGGAGCCATTCCGATGTTAGAATGATAGTTATTATTATATGAAAACTCAATCAATGGAAGGTGATCATCCTAACTACCCTTAAACACCAATACACAAGCCCTAAACATATCCTCAAGTGTTTGGATAGGTCTTTCGGCTTGGCCATCCGTTTGAGGGTGAATGGTCGTACTAAGCTTTACCTTAACTGCAAGACCTCTTTGGAAGTACCACCGAAAGTATGAAGTGAACTGTATACCACGATCTGATATGATGGACAAAGTAACCCCATGTAACCTCACCAAGTCATGAATGTACAACCTAGTATAATTTTCAACCTAGTATGTAGTCTTTATTGGTAGAAAGTGAGCCGATTTTGTCATCCTATCAACCACAACCCAAATGGAATTGAAACCCTTTCTAGTCTTGGGCAACCCAACCACAAAATCCATATTAATCTCTTTCCACTTCCAAGTAGGAATGTCTATATCTTGGGTTAGGCCACCAGCCTTTGATGTTAGGCTTTGACTTGTTGGCAACTGTGGCAACCAGATACAAATTTGGCAATGTCCCTCTTCATACCTCCCTACAAATACACCTCTCTCAAATCTCTATACATCTTAGTAGACCCCAGGTGAATAGAGTAAGAAGAACCATGAGCCTTATCAAGAATCTTTTCCTTCAAGCCGTCAACGCAAGGCATACACAACCTACTTTGGTACCTAAGGGCACCATCTCCCCCTTGAGAGAGAACCTCCACATTCCCATCTTTTACCAATGCCTTCAATTCTAACAAAGCGGGGTCAAGATCTTGCTTAGCTTTCACCTCCTCAACCAATGAAGATTTAGAACCATGAAAAACAACAGCACCACCATCATTACCCTCTTCCAACCTAACATCAAATATAGCCAACCGATGGACCTCCTTAGCCACCTCTATGACACCATCATCAACATGTGCAAGGCTACCCATAGACACCCTGGTCAAAGCATCCGCCACAATATTAGTTGTACCGGGTTGGTACACTCATGTCATAGTCCTTATGGAGTTCTAACCACCTCCTTTGTCTGAAGTTGAGATCTTTTTGAGTAAAGACATATTGAAGACTCTTATTATCGATGAACACATCAAAATGCACCCCATAAAAATAGTGATGCCTAATCTTTAATGCAAACACAATGGCAACTAACTAAAGATCATGGGTAGGATAATTCCTTTCTTGTACTTTGAGTTGTCTAGAAGCATATGCTATGACCTTACCATTTTGTAGCAACACACAACCCAAGCCAACCTGGAAGCATCACAATACATAACAAATCTCTCTAGCCCTTCGGGTAGTGACAATATAGGAGCAGACACAAGCTTATCTTTAAATGTTTGGAAACTCCTTTCACACTCATCGGACCACACAAATTTAGCTTTCTTTTGAGTCAACTTTGTCATGGGAGAAGCAATAGAAGAGAAACCATTCACAAACCTTTGATAGTAACCCGCGAAGCCCAAAAAGCTCCTAATATCAGATGGGATCAATGGTCTAGGCTAATTTTTAATCATATCCATATTTTTAGGATCCACCTTAATACCATCCCTGACACCACATAACCTAGAAAGACAACTTCTTTCAACCAAAATTCACACTTCTCATATTTAGCATACAATTTCTCTTCCCTAAATTTTTGCAACACGACCCTCAAATGGCCCATATACTCCTCCTCACTATGAGAATAGATAAAACTATCATTAATGAAGACTTAAACAAACGAATCATGGTAGGGTTTGACGATCCTATTCATAATATACATGAAGATTGCCAGTGCATTTGTCAACCCAAAGAACATCACAACAAATTCAAATGCCCATACCTAGTCTGGAAGGTCGTCTTAGGAATATAACACTCCCTCACCTTCACTTGATAGTACACGGACCAAAGATCAATCTTAGAGAAGTGGCTAGCCCCTTGCAATTGGTTAGACAAATCTTCAATTATCGAAAGAGGATATTTATTCTTGATAGTGATCCCATTAAGTTGTCGGTAGTCAATACACATTCTACGAAACTCATTTACCATCCACATTCTTGAGTATCGGTAGTCAATACATATTCTTGAGTGTCGGGGAGGAGGTCTATTCCAAAATCTATTTCCCTTTCGGGAGGAACATCAGGAGGGTCATTTGGAAAGACATCAACAAACTTATTTACCATCAGAACAGGCTTTATAGAAGGGACTGGCAAAGTCTGATGTTCACGCTCCAATAAAAAAGCAATTGTTGTTAGCAATTAATCTAACTGAAGGTTAGGCTCAAATTTACAAGGAATACAGCTCTGGACTACCAGACTTCACTACTAATCATTTCAATCATCAATAACTAAAATATCTAAATGGGAGGGGGGGTTGTGATTCAAAAACAAAAGTAAAACAATGACTATACTACTATGTAAGACACCACTCAATTTTAGGAACAACTTCAAAATTGTGTTGCCCATGGTTCATTGACTCAATTAGCCTAGGTAATATAACAACAATTGAAGATTAGCACACAGGATGGTAACTTGGGCTCTTCCAACCCTCTTGTGAAGGTGAAGGTTGAATTTCACCATGGCATTTGGTAGGTAACCATGGCATGCCAACTAACTGTTACCAATTGTCCCAATCAACCTTCCCTTGGTCAGGTTTGGTTTATTAGATGAGAAGACATCGATAGAATCCTATCCTCTACTTCATTTTTCTTATTAATCACCACCTTGGTTGGGATCATGATAAAAGGCAGGGTTTGGTGTTGGCCACCACTAAACAACAATCATAATGAAGGGAAATAGGCAATACATACAAAACCCCAACCATAGAAAAATAATAAACCTAGGTTATCTTAAGTCAATTAGCCATGGTTCCCACAACCCTAAGTTGTGGGTGCTCAGCTAGTCATGGCTAAGACAAAAGAAGAAAAAATGCACATACAAGACATAAATGAGAGTTTTACAAACAACAATGAAGGAAGTAGGCACCACAAGTTGCAAACCAACAAGCTTGATTGATCAACAATGAGTAAAAGGTAAGATTTGCAATCCCCAAAATAGATTTTCCAAGAGAGAATAATAAACTAATCTAAAAGATTAAGAAAAGATTCTAACGATGATTATAAAATGTCTATGGGTTGAACTCCCATCTAAAACCCTAACTTAAAATATGTATAGTATTTAAAAAATAACCCTAGAATTTAAATAGAAAAGACAGCTGGCAGTTGATAAGTCTCACAGATACGACTCATAGGATGACCTATGAGTCATAGTCTAGGTCTCGTATCAGGTTCTTAGCATCTTGGACTAAACTGGTATGACCCATAGGTATGAGTCATTACTTGAGCTATGACTCGTATGTTTCTCTCGTAGTCTTGGCCTTCAGTTTTTGGTCCAACATTTTGGCTGTTTGATTCCTGCTACGAGTCCACCTATACAAGTCATGGTGAAACTTACGTCTCATAGGAATGCCTCATAGGGGTGACCTCTACTTAGCAGATTTTTGAATTTTTGGTCTCTGGTTCTTGCTACGACACGAACTACGACTCATAAGTATGCTCGTATGTCCTAACCTTCAGCAAAATCTGCAACATTTCTTCAAAATCATGCCAACCTAACTTTTCTGCAAGAGAAACACAAAAACACATAAAAACCATAAAAAGTTGCATTAAGAACTCACAGAATCTCTTGTTTTAGGCATCAAATATGTTGTATTTTAATAGCATATCAACATCCTCAATGACAAAGAGAAATACATAGCAGCTATACTAATGGCATACACCATAACTCCTTTGATTTAGGCACCCAACTACTATTTTAAGGACAGGATTGCAATGTTATTAAGTAAACAAGAACATAATGAGATACCTGGCAACCCAACTATGACAAGATAGGGAGCATTAACCGTCCACAATCACTGGTATAGTCTTATGCTAGTCAAGCAGTGCAAATGCTCTCACTAGAAAGAAGTCCCTCATACTCACTCAAAAGAATTTAGAACTCAGGGTCTAAGGAAGCATTCGCACTTTCACAATTGAAATTCAATGCATACTGACTAACACCATAGGCTTGCCTCTATACTGATCTTCTGGCTTGGTGATAAAGTGGAGTTGGATCACTTTTGGACTTATAGGCTTGTAACATAGGTTTAGAGTGTTTCAGTATGGTATTTTGGGTAAGTACTGACTAAAAGCTATCCTTGAACCATGTTTACCAACACTTTCTGCTTCCATAATCCTACCCTTTTTAATCAATCCACCCTTATTCTCCTGTTTTAAACTTTTCTCTAGTGCTTTCTTTCTCTTTTTTAGTTGTACCTCAATTTCAAACTCATTTTTGCTACTTTTTCTCAACTCAAGGCACTTTTCTTTTCTTTTTCTTCACTCGGTTCATACTTGTTTATTTCCTTCTCGATTTTTCAAGTAACCACCTTATTATTATTGCTTACCATAATAAGGGTCACCCTTAACTTAGGCTTTTAGCCTCGAGTGAAGTGCACAATATCTATGCCTCAAACCAGGGCCACCAACTGCAGCCACCCTCAACTTAGGCCTTTGTCCTTAATCAAGGTTCACATGCTCAAGGATAGACTAGGGCCAATAACAAGGTATTTCATCAAACAAGGTTAAGTCAGCAGAGTGTCAAGAAAGAATGAGTACATGAGAAGCTCAAAATTTTGAACAAGGGATTTACTCACTCATTTAGTGGCTCATTTAGGCCAAAAGTTGTTTCACTCAAATAACAAAGGCCTAAGATCCTTTCCATATCCACCACATCACCAAACCAATCTTAGAGTAACAAGGCAAGTTCTGAGTCCATATAAGATGCATGAATGCAGCAAAATAAGCTCATAACACACATGGCAATTACATCCACAATCTAATATAGACTCATAGGTAATACTTTCAATCTCAGCTTAGCCTCATAATATCAAATCAAACATTGTCAGATACTCAAAAACGTATAAATGTATCAATAATCACAACCTCAAAAATTTTGAGGGTACCCAATTTCTCATCAACACTTTAAAAACACATCTAAAACTTATGTAGATGCCAATAGATAACACCACTATGAATTTACACATCATATACACTACCTAAACATGTCGGTTCAATAGAAAAGTAAACATCCATAAGGAAAAAGAAGCACGGCAAGAAAATGTTTGGGATCAAAAATAGGGGAAGCTATAGACTCGACGCTGCTCAAACTTCACCTTAATCAATAACTTCCCAGACCCTACTAAAACAGGACCCTTTGTCCTCAAAGTAAAAACAAATAGACAAGGTGCAAGGGGAATACCTTGGCTTGCCTTCTAGGAAGTGCCCTATTTATTGTTATGGCACGAAAGAAAGCTTTGGCTGTTATACTTCAATAAGATCCCAATCTTCAACTGTCATGATTTCTTCTTTGTCACCCATGTACCGTTTGACCCTCTGGCCATTCACTTTGAAAGTTGTGCCATCCCTGGTTTCTAGGTCGATGGTTCCATGAATAACAATGCGCACTACTCTTCAGGGCCCCATCCACCTAGATTTTAGTTTTCCATGAAACCACCTTAACCTGGAGTTGTAAAGCAATACCATGTCTCCTAGAGCAAATTGTCGATCTTCAATTCTACGATCATGTTGAACTTTCATTCATTGCTTGTACAAGGAAGAGCTCTCATATGCTTGTAGTCTAAATTCATCAAGCTCATTCACTTGCATCAACCTAGAAATAGCAGCTTCATGCCAATCTAGATTCAGCTTCTTTATTGCCACAATGCCTTATGCTCAAGTTCAACCGACAGGTGATAGGCCTTCCTAAACACCAGTTGATAAGGGGACATTCCAATAGGCATTTTGAAGGCAGTCCGATAGGACCATAAAACATATCTAGCTTCCTTGACCAATCAGTGTGATTCACATTCACCATTTTGGATAAGATTTGCTTTATTTCCCTATTTGATACCTCTACTTGGACATTGGTTTAGGGATGATACGGGGTTGCCACATGGTGATTCACAGCATATCTTACAAGGAAAGTTTTGAATAGTAGGTTGCAAAAATAAAAACCTCCATCACTAATAATTGCCCAAGGCATACCGAACCTGGGAAAAATGCTTTTGTGGAGAAATCCTATAACACTCTTACCCTCATTGTTCGGAAGAGCTATGGCCTCCACCCACTTAGAGACATAATCAACTGCAACTAGAATATGCTTGTTACCATGAGAGCTAACAAAGGGTGCCATAAAATCAATGCCCCAAACATTGAATAGTCCTATGACCAAAATAGGATTCAGAGGGAGTTTGTGCCTTCGCGACACTTTGCCCTCTCATTGGCATCTATCACAAGACTTTATATAATCATGGGCTTCTTGATGCATAGACAGCAAATAGTTGCCACACTACAACACTTTGTAAGCCGTTCAAGTTCAACTGTGATGGCCACCCAATAACGAAGAATGGCATGCTTCAAGAATGTTCATCATTTCCACTTCTAGAACATATCGACAGATGCATACAATCCGCGTAAATATGAAATAAATATGGCTCATCCCAAAAGAACTTCTTTGTCTCATGCGTAAACTTGCGACATTGGTGGGTGTTCAAGTCAGGTGGTACTATATCACTCACCAAGTAGTTAGCATAGTCTGCAAACCAAGGTATAAGATCAAGTAAGGCTGCAAAAACTCTTTTATCAGGGAACGAGTCATTTATATCAAGACCGTCATTAAACTTCACCATAGCTTCATCTTCCAACCCAGAGAGATGATCGGCTACTTCATTCTCTGACCACTTTCTATCAATCACATCAAAGTTAAACTCTTGCAATAGAAGTACCCATCTGAGCAATCTTTGTTTTGCATCCTTCTTGTCAATCAGATATTGAGTGCCACATGGTCTGTGTGTACAATCACCTTATACCCCAACATGTATGACCAAAATTTTTTAAAACCAAAAAGTAAGGCAAGTAATTCTTGTTAGGTCACTGCATAGTTTTTCTGGGCCACATTTAGTGATTTGCTAGCATAGTAGATGGGATGCAGAATCTTCTCCCTGCTCTGCCCCAACACTACACCTAATGCAACACCACTTGCATCACATATTAGCTCAAACGGTTTTGACCAATATAGAGCTATAATGATAGGTGCTGAGGTCAACTTTCTCTTCAATTCTTCAAAGGCATTCATGCATGCATCATCGAACACAAACTTTGCATTCTTCTCCAACAACTTACATAGGGGTTTGAGATTTTTGAAAAATCCTTTATAAACAGTTGTAGAACCCAGCATGGCCGAAGAAGCTCCGAATACCTTTCACAAAAATCAATGGTAGGAGTTTCTCGATAATTTCAATTTTCGCTTTTTCAACCTCAATTCCCTTTCCTGAAATTCTATGACCAAGCATGTTGCCTTCTTTGACCATAAAGTTACATTTCTCCCAATTCAACACTAGGTGATGCTCAACATATCTTTCCAATACATCTCTAAAGTGCAACAGGCAATCTTCAAAAGATTGACCCACTACACTAAAATCATCCATGAACACTTCAATAGTTTCTATGATATCAGAGTAAATGGACATCATGCATCTTGAAATGTTGTTGGAGTATTACATAACCCAAATAGCATTCCCTTAAATGCAAAGCTGCCGTACGGGCATGTAAAAGTGGTCTTCTCTTTATCCTTAGGTGCAATGACAATTTGGTTATAACCAGAATAACCATCAAGGAAACAATACCAACCCTTCTCTGTAAGTCTATCAAGCATTTGATCCATGAATAACATAGGGAAATGGTCTTTCTCAGTGGAAGCATTCAATTTTCAATAGTCCATGCACACTCTCCATCAAGTAACTGGTCACCTTGGGATTAACTCATTCTTTTCATTTGGCACCACAGTTATACCCCCTTTTTGGGAAACATTGCACGGGGCTCACCAATTCACTGTCTGTAATAGGGTGGATCACCCCTATATCTAACCAATTGATGATCTCTTTCTGAACCACTTCTTGCATTGGAGGATTTAACCGCCTCTGATGTTCAACACTTGGTTTATAATCTTTGACGAGTTTAATCTTCTATGTGCAAGGCTCAGGAGGTATGCCAATTATATCTGCAGTTGTCCATCCAATTGCCTTTTTGGATCTTTTGAGGACTGAAATAAGAACCTATGGCTTCTCTTCACTTAAATCAGTTGTAATTATGACGGGTAATGTATTAATATCTTCCAAGTATGCATATTTTAGATGTGTTGGTAATGCCTTCAACTCTAGCTCAGATGGTACTTCTATAGATGGTTTAGTGGGTGGGGTTTCCCTATAGCTCAAATCCAACTCCATCCTAGCATGTCTCCATGACCCAAACGACATCCCGAGAGAATTCACTATTTCCTCATAATCTGGAATACTCTCACTATCAAAATTCATCAATAGAGCTGCCAAAGGTTCAACTCTTACCCTCAATTCAACAAGGATCTCCACTTTATCATCTTCACTCATTTTAATCATTGAGACGACCTGAAACTCACAGCCCTTTCTATATTGTTGGCCCACTTGAAACACAATTGCTTCCTTACCAAACCTGAAAGTAAGCAGACTCTTTTCCATATCAACCAATGCTTTACCTCTGGCTAAGAAAGGTCTTCCAAGACATCACAGTCCATTGTAACAACATATGCGGGGAATATAAATTTATCTACTTTAATCAAAACATCATAAAGTATCCCCATAGGTTTCTTGATCATTCTATCTGCCATCAGGAACCTCATCTTTGTAGGAACAAGGCTGCCCAACCAAAGCTTTCTGAATATGGAAAGAGTCATTAAGTTAATGCTTGCTCCTAAATCATATAGTACTCTAGTAAATGCAAGTTTTCCAGTTGTGCATGGTATGGTTAAGGTACCCGGATCTTCACACTTCTGTACTAAAGATTTTGTGGCGATGGCACTGCAATGTTGAAAATTTTGGGAAAGGTCTTGGCTAACTCTTTGCTTTATCTTGATCAAATCTTTCATCCATTTAGCATACCCAAGCATCCTCTCAAGGGCCTCAACTAAAGGGAGGTCCAGTGATAATTTTTTAAGAACTTCCAAAAAATGTTCAAACATACATTCCTCTTTTTTCTTTCTAAGCCTTTGGGGAAAAGGTAGGGGGGCCTTGGAAAGGTTTTGTATTTCTCTAGTTGCTCTTTTATATCGTATGCTTCTATTTTCTTCTGTACCCTCTTCTTGTTGCTTCCATTCATGACCATTGGTCTATGGGTTCTATGGTACTTTTGCCACTCTGAGTCATGACTTCCATGCAATGCCCCATATTTTTAGGATTTTGAACCATATTGCTTGGCAATGTACTCTTTTTGCAATTGTTCAATTGTGAAGACACTCACTAAAATTGTTGTTCGAATTGATTAATCGCCATTGAATAAGACTCTATGTTTTGGTTAATACTTGAAATATCTATTTTTATTCCCTTTAAAGTCTCACCTTGGTGGTCAGCTAGCTTCAACAACTTTTCAAACATCTCTTCAATCCTGGTGTTACTTCACCAGGCATCAGGGTTGTGAGAAGGCATATAGAGACCATTCCTGTAGCCCTCTCTTCTTCCATACTCAGCGTCTGGCACTCTCTCTCTCATAGTATCCGCCCTAGTTGTCTCTATACACCCTATCACAGATGAAGTTCCGACCTTGATTCCCAGAACCTTGCCTCCAATAGTCCAAATTGGATCCTTGGGGGCTGTTCCGGAAACCTGCCGCTTGGTTTCTTACAAAACATGCATCCTCATCAAAGAATGGATCCCCATAGTTAGGAGCCTTCGGAGGTTGGTGAGTGACTTCCTTGACACTTGCTTGATTTTGCTTTTAAACCAAGTTCATACTTGTACAAAGTTGAGCAAGTTGATACATGATCTCTTCGTTTACCTTTGCGTGCTCATTATTGGTATTAACCGCGCAAGAAGGTTTCATCACACCTCGCTCTAGCAGAACCCATGCTCTATTTGTTTTGACCACCTGCTCCAACCTTGCGGCTATCAATGCAAAAGGTTAGTCTAGGAACATGCCTCCAATGATTATGTCGGTGCAAGCTTGACTATTCTCATCAAGCGCCCAATAAAAAGTCTCAACCAAGGCATCATCAACAATCTTGTGATCAGGGACCATCCTCAAGCATTTAGTAAATCTCTCCCATGTTGTGCTAATAGAGTTACCCGACAATTGCTCAAAGTTGTTGATTTGATCCTTGAGTTTCAACTTCTTAGATCTTGGGAAATATCTTTCAAGGAATACTTTCTGAAGCTTAGCCCAACTTGTGATAGTGACCGGAGGAAGTTCGGACACCCATACAGCTGTATTGCCAATCAATGATAGCGGAAACACTCTTAAACCAATAATATCAAGAGAAAGGTTTTGTGTCCCCATGAAACTCTTGCAAACAAGCACCACATTTTGGAGATAATTGTAGGGATTCTCCGAGGGTAGCCATGTGAATAGTACACAGGTTTGGAGCATTTAGAGCAATCCACTCGATACTGTGAACTTATATCTGTCGGTAAAGAAGGCAGTACTATAGCACAAATAACGTCCATAGTCATAGGATTCAATCGATATTGGTTCCACCCATAAGCGTTCTCACTAAAATCCCTCAGCTTTGGCCTGTTACCCCTCTGTTGTGGATTCTCCTCTCTTCCCATATCCTCATTCGTATTCATATCCTCCTCAACCTCGATATCCTCATTCACTTAAGCCATTCTCCTTGGTAATCGGTGGATCTTCAAATTTGGTGGAGCTAAGGGATTTCCTTGGCTCCCTGTGTTTGCCATACAACATAGTACACACTGCAAATAAAATCAAACAACAAAAGCAAAAAACAAAAGTAAAATACACGAGACTCTATAAATCAATACTAGAACTAACTAATAGTGAAATCAAATCAAAACCTAGCCATATTCCTCGACAATAGCGCCATAATTTTTTTGATATAGTTTGATGTTCATGCTCCAATAAGAAAGTGATCTTTGTCAGCCATTAACCTAATTGAAGGTTAGGGTCGAATCTATAGGGAATACAAGGCTTGACTACAAGACTTCACTACTAATCGTTTCAAGCATCAATAACTCAAATCTCTAAATTGGAGGGTGAGAAGGGGTATTTGTGATTCAAAAAAAAAAGTTAAACTATGACTATACTACTAGAGGGAAGACACTCAATTTTAGGGACAACTTAGGAATTATGTTCCCCATGATTCATTGACTTAATTACCCTAGGTAATATAACCACAATTGAAGATTAGCATGCAGGATAGTAACTTAGGTTCTTCGAGCCCTATTATGAAGATGAAGGTCAAATTTCACCATGGTGCTTGGTCGGCAACCATGGTGTGCCAACTAACTATTACCAATTGTCCTAATCAACCTCCCCTTGGTCAGATTCAGTTGATTAGACGAGAAGTTATCGATCGAATCCTGTCATCTATTCCCTTTTCCTATTCGTCACTACCTTGGTCAGGATCGTGATAGTAGGCGAGGTTTGGTGTTGGCCACCACCAAACAATAATCATAATGAAGGCAAATAGACAATACATACAAAGCCCTTATCATAGAAATGCAATAAACCAAGGTTATATCAAGTCAACTAGCCATGATTCCCACAACCCCAAGTTGTGGGTGCTTTGCTACTCAAGGCTAAGGTAAAACAACCAAAAATGCACATATAAGACATAAATGAGAGTTTTACAAACAATAATGAAGAAAGTAGGCACCACAAGTTGCAAACCCACAAGCTTGATTGATCAACAATGAGTACAAGGCAAGATTTGCAATCTCCAAAATGGGTTTCCCAAGAGAGAACAATAAACTAATCTAAAAAACTAAGAAAACATTCAAAAGATGATTGTAAAATATCTACTGGTCGAACTCCTATCTAAATCCGTAACTTAAATTATATATAATATCTATAAAATAACCCTAGAATTTACACAGAAAAGACAGTTGGCAACTGATAAGTCTCACAGGCACGACTCATAGGGTGACCTACGAGTCGTAGTTGGGGTCTCATATTAGGTTCTTGGCATCTTAGACTAAACTGGTATGACCCATAGCTACGAGTCATTACTTCAGCTACGACTCATGTGTTCCTCTCGTAGTCTTGGCCTTCAGTTTTTTGTCCAACATTTTGGCTCTCTGATTCCTGGTACGAGTCCAACTATATGAGTCGTGGTAAGACTTATGAATTGTCATATGGTCTCATAGGGCTGACCTACACTTAGCAGATTTCTGAATGTTTGGTCTCTGATTCTTGTTACAACACACCTTATGACTCGTAGCTTGGGCTACGACTCGTAGGTATGCTCACATGTCCTAAGCTTCAGCAAAATCTACAACTTTTCTTTAAAATCATGCCAACCTAACTTTTCAGCAAGGAAACATAGAAACACATAAAAACCATAAAAAGGTCGCATTAAGAACTCACCAAATCCCTTGTTTTAGGCATCAAATATGTTGTATTTTGACAGCACATCAGTGACTTTAGTCTCCACATCCCTAACCCTCATAAGATGATAAAGACACCCTTAGAGATCAACTTACGGGCATTAATGCAAGAGATGGATCTACCCTTGACCACGACATCATGACTCTCCCACTTAAGAGCCGGTTCATTTGGGAATTGGTATTTGACCCTACAGGTTCTACAATCAATAGAGGCATAGTATACATGCAACCAATCCATCCCAAGAGAGACATCGAAATCAACCATATCTAACTCAAAGAGATCACAAGGCAATACCTTATGTAAGATGCAAATAGGACAATTTCTATAGACCTTTCTAGCAACAATAGATGCACAAATAGGAGTAGAAATATCATATGACTCACATAACAACTCGGCCTCAGCATGAAACTTTTTGGCAACAAAAGGGGTAACAAATGATAGAGTGTCACTCGGATCAATAAATGCATGCACATCAAATTCAAATACTTTCAACAAATCGGTGATAACGTCGGGCACCTCATCAACCCCTTGGCTCCCATGAAAAAGCATAAAACCGATTGTTCCTTCCTTGGGACACAACCTTGTTGAAACCTCTCTCCAAAGGGACCGCATTAGCACCTTGTACATGAACCTCCTTTCCCTTGTTGTGATTTAGGGGGAAATCCATCACCTTATGCCTAACTTCCCCAAAACCATAACACGCATTAGTATCCCACAAGCACGGGCCACTATGACCCCAATAACATTTTGGACACCAACCATTAGGAAACACACCCCCAACACCTTGGGCCCTTGGAAAGTCATTATCAACCCTCTTATTAAATATAGGAGAGGACCTTGGCCTTGATGGAATTGCCACCCTTTTGACTATGGAACTTCCCCTCAAAACGGGCCCTCTTCGCCTCATGACTTCTCCTCTTCCTCAACTTCTCCTCCTCCATTTGTTCGACATAGGTCAACAACTGAGAAAAATCCATGTCACTAATCAACATAGTGGACCGGCATTCCTCACTGACCAAATCAAAAACACCCATCACAAATTTGTTCATTCTAGACCTTGTGTCGGCCACCAAATGAGGAGCATAATTAGAGAGTTGAGTGAACCTGAGCGCATACTCCCTCATACTCATAGGCCCTTGTCTCAAATTCATAAACACCACTAATTTGGCCTCCCTAGGCTCAAAAGGAAAGAACCGATTAAGAAAATCCACCTTGAACTCCTCCTAAATCACCACATTATTGATTCCATTCTCCTTCTTCCATTGGTAAAACCATATTTGTGCCACCCCCTTGAGTTGGTAAGCCGCCAACTCCGCCTTCTCCTCCGATCTAATATCCATAATAGCCAAAACCTTGTAGACCTCATTAATGAACTCTTGAGGGTCCTCATACACCCTCGACCCGTGGAATTTTAGGGGATTCATCCTCATGAAGTCTCTCCCCCAAGATTCAGATGTAGGAGCATGAGGGGATTGGTCCCCTTGATTGGCTTGATTAGTATTGTGTAATCAAAGTGAGAGCATCTCGAAGGTCACCATGAGCCAGTTTATCCTCGAGAATGCAGGGTCTTCTTTCTCTTATGTTATGAATGATCTAGAATGGCAAAGAATAATCGTTATGGGGGAAAACCTTATTTCAACTCTATAGCATGACTTGGAACATGAAGAAGGGAAACATTTTCTAAAACACCTCATAGACTCTTACTCATAGTTGTGGTGGACAACACACATGAATAAGACTCTAATCAACGCGGTGTGCTTAACTCCAAGGATATAACAACTTGGTGCTCTGATACCAAGTTTGTCATGACCCAAGCCTAGGGCCCAGACGTGATATGACGAGTGCAGAACCAAAAGAAAAGCACAAACAAGCCTCTTAGCATATCATAAACACATCCTTGGTTGCGTAAGTTATAAAATATCACAAGAGATAAAAGATAGGGACAAACGTGGCTAAGGGACAATTCATATCATAAATATCAAGAGTCAAGAGAGAGTCAATGCTCAAAGCATAATACAAACATGTCCAACAACACCTCTACAACTTAGATACTTAACGGGGGCCAAGACAAGCTATCGGGCTCGCCCACATAGTCAACATATAAATAGAAGAAAAATAGTCTTAGAACATAGTTTGAGATTATAAGCATCGTCCCAGAAATAGAGGACTCACCGAAGAGCATGAATGAATGTCGTACTAGCCACGTGGAGGAGGATGATTAAGTGGGACTCCGGTTCTTACATGGTGACTTCATATAGGCATAGAGTATGCATTAGTACATTTGAATATACTAAGTATGTAGGATGCAATGCAATAAGTGATAACCACCATAAACAACATGCATAGCATAGGCAATGAATAAGCATTAGCAATATGGAATGTATGAATAATACTTGAAATAAAATCATGTTTATATAGAACATAATACATGTGTAAGGAGAGACCGTTATTAGTGAATATCCAAGACCTACCACCACCTTGGAATGGAAAATGAGGTACGAAACCCTCAAATATGTTGATGAGGTAGAAACCCTCCAACATGGTTGATGGGGTACGGACCCTCAAACAAGGTTATCAAGGTACAAACCCTCGACATGGTTGATGAGGTACAAACCCCCCAACAAGGTTATCAAGGTACAAACCTCTCGACATGGTTGCATGGGACTACCACCTCCCGAGCAAGGCGATCGAGGTACAAACACTTCAACAAGGTTACTCGGACCTACAACCTCCCGAGTGAAGCTTGGTCATCCCCAACACTATAGAGATAATATCAAGTACATATATTCTTTTCATCATCATAAAGACATTCAACTCATAAGACATACATTCTTCTCATACTTAGCATACAACTTCTCTTCCCATAATTTTTGCAGCACCACCCTCAAATGACCCACATGATCCTCCTCACTATAAGAATAGATCAAAATATCATCAATCAAAACCACCAAAAACAAATCAAGGTAGGGTTTGAAGACCCTTTTCATAAGATCAATGAAGGTAGCTGGTGCATTGACCAACCCAAAAGACATAACCACAAATTCAAAATGCCCACATCTAGTCCGAAAGGCCATCTTGGGAATGTCACACTCCTTCACCTTCACTTAGTGATACTTAGACCAAAGATCAATCTTAGAGAAGTGACTAGCCCCTTGAAGTTAGTCAAACAAATCATCAATTCTTTATTGAGGGTACTTATTCTTTATGGTAACCCTATTAAATTATCCATAGTCAATGCATATTCTAAGAGAACGACCCTTGTTCTTCACAAACAACACTGGTGCACCCCAAGGCGATTGGCTAGACCTAATAAAACCCTTCTTTAATAATACTATCAATTGCTCTTTCAACTCCTTTAACTCCGTTGGGGCCATACGGTAAGGGGTAATAGAGATGGGTTATGTATAAGGAAGGAGGTCCATACCAAAGTCTAAGGAACACCGGGAAGTTCACCAGTGAAGATATCTAGGAACACATAAACCACCGAAACTGACTTTAAAGATAGGACTTTAGACTCAACATCCCTAACCCTCACAAGATGATAGAGACACCCCTTAGAGATCAACTTTAGGGCTTTAATCAAGAGACAAACCTACCCTTGAGCACTACATCATGACTCTTCCACTCAAGGACGGGTTCATTTGGGAATTGAAATTTGACCCTATATGTTCTACAATCAATAGAGACATAATATGCACACAACCAATCCATCCCAAGAATGACATCAAAATCCACTATATCCAACTCAACAAGATCACAAGGTAATATTTCATGCAAGATGCAAATGGGGCAACTCCGATTGACCTTTCTAACAATAATAGATGCACCAAAGGGAGTAGAACCTCATAAGATGCACACAACAATTCAGGCTTAATATGAAACTTTTTGGCAACAAAAGGAGTAACAAAAGATAGAGTGGCACCCGAGTCTATCAATGCACACACATCAAAGTCAAAG
The DNA here is from genome assembly GCA_025774065.1 of Solanum ossicruentum. Taxonomy (NCBI): domain Eukaryota; kingdom Viridiplantae; phylum Streptophyta; class Magnoliopsida; order Solanales; family Solanaceae; genus Solanum; species Solanum ossicruentum. The sequence continues at coordinate 46,571 of JAOTQR010078005.1, forward strand.
ACTTTTAGCACACCAGTGACAACATCGGGCATATCATCTTCCCCTTGCCTCCCTTGAAGTGCATAAAACCGATTGTGCCCTGGGGCACCACCTTGTTGGCCTCCACTCCCCAAAGGAACCGCATGTGCACCCCGACCTTGTGGACGAACATCTTTACCCTTGTTGCAATTACATGGACAATCTATCAGATTATGCCCCACTTCACCACAACTGAAACAAGTATTAGTGTCCCTCAAACAAAGGCCATCATGGCCTCTACCATATCTTTGTCACATAGGCCTAGGCACCACACCACCACCTCCTTGGGGCCTTAGGTAGTCATTAGCAAATCTCCCACTAGACACATGGGAAGGCCCTTGGCCTTGGTGAAACCGGCCACCCTTAGGAGTTTGGAACTTACCATCAAAATAGGCCCTTTTAGCTCACTACTACTCCTCTTCCTCAACTTCTCCCCTTCCAATTGTTTAGCATAATTCATTAGGCAAGACAAGTCCATGCAACTAATCAACATGGTGACACTACACTCCTTATTCACCAAATCAGATGCACCCATCACAAACTTGTTCTTTCTAAACCTTAGATTGGCAAAAAAGTGTGGAGCGTATTAGAGAGTAGGTTGAACTTGAGGGCATACTCTCTCATACTCATAGATCCTTGCTTCAAATTTATGAACTCCATTATTTTGGCCTCCCTAAGCTCAAGAGGGAAGAACCGATTGAGGAAAGCCACCTTAAACTCCTCCCAAAGGATCACATTATTGTTCCCCTTCTCCTCCTTCCATTGAGCATACCATATTCGAGCCACCCCCTTAAGTTAGTGAGCCACCAACTCCGCCTTCTCCTCGAACCTAACACTCATAATAGCAACACCTTGTACATCTCACCAACAAATTCTTAAGGATCCTTATCCACTTTAGATCCATTGAACTTTTATGGGTTTATCCTCATAAAGTCCCTCACCCGAGATGTCGGAGTAGGAGCATGAGAGGCTTGGCCCACTTGATTGACTTGATTAGCCACAACTTGAGCTGGCAAGGTGAGAGCATCCCGGAGCTCTCCATAGGCTGGTTGTTTATCAGGTGTGCGAGCTCTTCTTCCTCTTTTTTAGGCATGATTTAGCATAGCAAATAACATTCATTAGAGAAAGGCCTCACCTTAACTCTATAGCATGACATAGATCATGAAGAAAGGAAACATTTCCTAAAATGTCTCATAGCCTCTTACTCATAGTTGTGGTGCAAAACACAACCATGAATAAGACTTTAATCGATGTGGTGTGTTAGATGTCGAGGACCATTAACAACCTAGCGCTCTGATACCAAGTTTTTCACGACCCAAGCCAAGGGACTAGATGTAACACGGTGAATAGGGAATTAGAAGAAACACCAAACAAGCCTCTTAGCATATCATTACACATCCTTGGTCATAGAAGTAATGAAACAACAACAATAGATTAAAAAAAAGGGAAGTACGGGGCTAAGAGGCATCTTTGATACCATATGAACATAACAAGTCAATAGTATAGCATTAACATATCATAAGGTTCCACCAACAACTCTAATACAAATATAGGAGCGGGGGCCAAGACAATCTCCAAGCGCACCCACATTGACATAAGTTTCCAACATAAGAAGAGTCAATACATAATATAAATCAAGAGAAGTATGCCCTCGGTGTTGAGGACTCACCAACTTGCTTTGAGAGAAATTGTACTAGCCACGTGGAGGAGGAGAAGGATCAAGTGAAGCTCTTGTTCTAACATGGTAATATAATGTAGGCATAGAGAATGTGTTAGTACATTTAAATGTACTAAGTATGTAGGATGCAATGCAGCAAGAGATAGGCAATATAGGCAAAATGCAATGTCATAAGCAATGGATAGCATAATAGCAATATGACATGTATGAATAATGCTTGAAGTAAAACATGCTAAAATAGGACATTTTACATATGTAAAAAGTGAACAACATTATGATGGATTGTCGCACCCAACCATCCATGGTGATTGAGGTATGAACACCTCAATTAGTTGGTGGTTGTATCACCCTACCGCCCATGGTGATTGAGTTATCAACTCCTCAATTTTTTGGTGGTTGTATCACCCTACCACCTATGGTGATTGACGTATCAACCGCTCAATTGGTTGGTGGTTGTCTCACCCTACCATCCATGGTGAGTGAGGCATCACCTCCTCAACTAGGCATGGAAAACTTACAATACTATAAGCATTTTTCATGGAAACAACTCAGATAAACATTGCATTAATCATCATAAAGTCATTCAAGTCATACAATAGATCATCAATAGTTCAAGAATCCAAAATAAGATATTTTATCAAACACTTGGTAGGTGTGTAATGCTAGTATAAAATCATGCAATTCAAGAGTGAAATCATGCAAGACAACTTGAAGTAAATCAATCCACCCACACTTACTAATACCCTCATACAATATACATCAAAACCCTTCATTAAATCTCAAAATAACTCATAAATTCATAGCTCAAAATATGCTTAAACAGTCACACTTTTATGAAACCTCAACTTAGTTTATGGTCAACTTCATAATAAGTAAGACCCATAAGTAAATCAACTTAGAACATGCAATTTAAGTAAAAAGGAAGTTTGGGCACCATGGGTGAAAGGACCCAATGGTTGAAACCCACATACCTCAACTTTGGAGAATTTCGTGATGAAGATTAAGATGAGAATTTGAAGCTTGAGTGAATTCCTTAAGATCCGGAATGAGATTTGGCACTTTAATTTTGAGTGAAACATTTGTCTAAGTATTTGAGAGAGTATTGAGGAATGTATTGTATGATATGGTGTTAAAATATAGCTATATATAGGTGTTTTTACTCATCGGAAGGCTTAGCCCCACGATCCCAAAGCCTTAGACCAAGATTAGAAAACTGGCAATAAAATACACTACTCCGCAATAGGTCCGCTTTGCGGAACAAACGCGAACTGGTATCAAAATTGCAAAATTGGCGCAATTCATTATTTGCTATGGGTCCTCTAAAATTTGGGTTATACCCATTTCGGACTCAATTTTACCCCCTCAACAAGAATATGAAGTAGAATTTTTTATATCATGCACGAATTTTGAGATGTATGGAAATTACAATTATGGGCACTTCTGAGGCATATTTTCAGGCACTTTTTGGGGTCATTTCAAAAGAGCTTGGTGAACATAAGTCACTATCCTGCATGCTATACACCAGAAAAAAAATTAGGTTATCCGATGATACTGAGTTGAGGAATAATGGAGAACATAACACCCTAGTTTCTCTCCATATTGACTTCTGTCTTGTGATAGTTTAGGTGTATTTTTCATTGATTATTGCAACTCCCCTCCCCCCTCTTTTTTTGAAGGAGTAATATGGTTAACCATGAGAATTACAATCATTGAATTCTCTTGAGTCTACGTATTTCCTATGGGTTTGACCCTAACCTTTATTAGGTTCTATTTCTTGACAACAACCGTTTTATCCTCTAAAAAGGATGTGTAACTTAGGAAACATCACTAATTTATTATAAATTGATACCATTTGGAATGTAAAATATCTGATGTACCAAGCAGGTAAAACAAATCAGCCAATATAAAAGGTTATTAATTATTACTGGATACCTTCAAAGTGTATGTATACTTTTATGATAACAAGAAGGAAAGATCACAACATTTGTTCTCCCTTGACATCATAAGAGTATATATATAATGTAATGGCATCCAGGAGGAATACGTGGATATCGCTTTAAGTCCTAAAAGTATACATATCACAAATCAATACAAAATCTTTTTTGTAAATCTAACCAATTATTAATTGATACGATCAGGATATATATAAACTCTAATGATATCAAGCTAAAAAGAAACAGGTCAGAAACTATAACAACTTATCAATTATTACTTGATGCCTTCATAGTATATATTTGTTGAAAAAATAACTTATTCTTACTTGATACCATCAGAGTATATATAAATTCTAATGGTATAAAGGAGATAAAAATAAGCAGGCACTACAAAAATATATCAATTATTATTTGATACCTTCTAAGAATATGCATAATATGATAGTATCATCAAACAAAAAGCACTGTAATTATTTCTCTTTGATATCACAATAATATACATATACCTTCATAGAATATATAGATACACTCTTCTACTAGCATAAAACACAAACTATAACACAAATATAAACTAAAAATTATCAAATATAATGACAAGACATATCATTACAAAGACATATAACAGTAACACTTCATAGTTTGGATACTTAGAAAATAAATTCTAAATTCACATCGATATAGATAGCTGTTAGTGTATTTTTTGCAGTTCTTAGTGTACTTTTATATAGACAGTTGTTAGTATACTTTTATAAAAAAAAATAAGTACTATCTATTCAAAATAAAATGTTACCCAAAAAACACAATTAAATCGTGCGATTTGTTGCACGATTTTGCTTCGTCCGCCGTCCAGAATTTTCAGAATCACTACATCAACCATTCAGCTGCTTCTGCTGACTATAATGTCATAATAAAACATAATATCTCTATTGCAAAAAATCCACATCAGAGTTAGTCACAGAAATTTGAACAGTCTCAATAAAATACTCAGTAATGCATGCAACAAAACACCACAATAACTGTAGAAAAACAACAAGTAGTTTAGCTTATAAAGAAAAGATGAAACAGTGATCGTACTAGATAAATAAATTTTAATACATACGTATATTTTTGTGTTGACATATTTAGAAATAATACAACGTCAAATGCATCACATAACTGATGACCTTTATGAAGACTGTTCACCAAATCTATGTCATCTCTTTTCTTGTAGAAATTAATTTCAACCAAGAATAATTGCAACAACATAACAAACGGTTATATGGCCTATTGTATAGCTACCTTATTTTGTGGGCTATATAGAGAATCATAAACGTAGAAACACCTATCATGAAACGATAAAACACCCAAAATTCAATGCCACTTTCGACTCTCCAAGTGAATAAAAAAAATACATGATCAACCTCAGTCCATGCAGTATTACAAAACAACTGATACCCATACATATATTCAAGTATGTCATTTACCTTTGAAATCAAATTAGACTCATTTCTTTCAGCTTTAAATTTTTTATATAACTTCAAAATGCAATTACTAAAGAAATTATTGGTTGTTATAAGTAAAGCACAACAATAAGCACAAAAAATTATGTATTAGTTAATATATGATACCATAATAGTAATAGATACTATACTGGTAGCAAGAACATATACTATACTATACACCAAACCATCATTGTTTTTCTATCACATTCTACCTCAAATGTAACAGAAGCAATATGTAGTATGGTGGCATTCCTGGGCATGATTTTCACTATGAAGATCATTGTAAAAATAAAAAGTTCTCTGCGAATTGATAACACCAACTTCAATATAAGTGTCCTATATATATAATATGATGATATTAATGAACACAACACAGACTTTCTCTAAAAGGAATAATTAATAAATAAAAAAGTTATGAAAGAGACTTTAAAGAATTGACACACAACAAGAATTGAAATCATGTTCTTGATGATACAAAATAAACCTCAAAGTCATACGGAGGATCCAAGTAGTCATCATCATGAGAGTAAATAGCCACACTTCGCCTACATAATAACGCCTACAAAATATATATTTATTAGTGACTGTAAATTTTAAAAATACATAATAGTTAAATAAAAAATACATATATTTTTGCGATCATATTTTTATCAAGAAAGAATGAGAACTCCGCCATAATACTCTATAGGAACAGTAATGTTTTGCATCAATAGAGATCTTTCTTTAACTGATGTAAGAGATACTGAACCATCTTTGTTATGGCTAGAACTAACAACGAAAGGAGACAGTTGTACTTGACTACGCTTTTTGTTCCTTTACCTCTGACAAACTTGAGATGTTTTAAAATCATCTATCTCAATTACTAAAGTGCCTTCAGGAATAATAGAACCAGCTTGCTATGAATCAGCCTCACTAGCCACATCATCTTTTGTAGGTGCATCAACTACATTTGTGCCACCAACATTAGACATACAAACTAGGTCCTCACAAAGAACATTAATTCCAGGATCGTTACCCCTAGTAATATCATCCCTAACGTTATCATCCACCAAATTTGGTACATCTGTCTGTTATGTCCAGGATCCTATATAAGAGAAGTATGGATAAAATGCTCAACTCTCTCAACAACAACTTTTTCTACAACTTCACCATGCCTCACATTTTCATTTCTCTCAACAACAATGAAGTAGTTTGTTCAACACCATCATCCCCAACAACTTGATCATTTTCAGATTTATTAACATCAGTCTCTAATCGAATTGGAGCTTGAGTTATTGTTGCTAAATCGGTCTCACTTTAAAAAAACAAAACAATCATCATACAATAAAGGATCAGAATTTAATTTTGTATTAGTCAAAGATTCTTTGGCACCTTATTCTTTCCTTTTATAATAATCTTGAGTAATAATAGCAATATCAGACTTACACATAGAAACAAATACAAATTGAGTCTGGGAGCTACCATAATTAACATTAATATTCTTACTACTATCACCAATAGAGTTACCTGTAGCACATTTCTTACCATCCACGCCAACTTCATACACATGACAGACATTGTATAGAACATTCTCATAGCTATCTTTTCCTAAATTTGTATTCTCTTTTTCAAAGTGTGCAAATTCATCCTTTTCTGTCGCCTAAAATACATTAAGAATAAATTAGGGGTGTAATATAACAAAAAAGGAAGCATTCTTTCTTGCAAGCACAGCTTATGCTGCTTGCCAAACATGGCTTGAATTCACAAAATATGGCCTATTTAGACACCCAAGATTTGGTCGAACTCACTATGCTCAAACATATTTGTGTTTGTAACACAAAAACTTCACAACTTAACACAAAAATACTATCATCAATAGAAAATTACCTCAAATTGACTATAGAGATATTTCAAAGCTTGAAGAACCTCGTCAAATTTCAAATCAACATACTTTCAAAAATCACTAATCACATTCTTTAGCTCAACATTGCTGGAGATAATATCATAACCACTACTCTGAACAATGTCTGTCTTTGGTGTTTGTGTACAAAAAAATCATCCCTAAATTATTGAGACAACATATCTACAGGACAACTTTCAAACGAAAAATCTTCTAACTCCAATATGAGCTTCTCATTATCTTTTGAAAAAATGTTCCTCAATTGTAAAGATAATAAAATATAATGTAAGTGAGATTAAAAATGAAAAAAATGCAAAATTGTTAAAAAAAAAAAGGGCAATACCTTATCAGCTTGTAAGTTGTATATCCCGAGCAAATACTCTCATGAGTTGCTTGTCTATTAATAGTCCAATTCAATATATGGGGGACTTGAGAACCATTATGAAAAGCTAACCAACTATTGAACACCTCACAACATTCATAAAACCAAATCTGTAATGTCAATGGAAATCCCTTATGACTGTGAAAATTCAATTTTGACTTCAACTTCTCATAATAATTACCATATGTCGATTAAAACACATCAACTATCCATGAGTAAGAATTGAAATCTCCACTGTAAGGATTCGATGTTGTGCGACCTTAATAGAGCTTAAAATTTTTGTTCCAGAAAGATTTCTACCAAGGTGACATTTTATGGCAGCCTTGACGGTCTGTGTGAGGTTATACGGACCATGTGGATCCTCCTTGAAGTGGCTTTTGTCCTTATGTGGGGAGTGTGTGCTTTAACATGGAGTTTGGGACTAAGGTATACCATACATGGACCCCACAAAGGACATGTGAGGCTTCACGAATCATGTTGTGGACCATGTCATAGCCTTGGCCTTGAAAATCCACAGTTGTGAAGCCAAGGCATGTCACACAGACCATCTCACAGACCGTATGGCCCTTCATGGTCCATAAGGTCCCTCGTATAGGTGTTGGAGTGAAAATTTTCTAAGTATTGGATCACCGTCTCAGACTTTTGACATTAAGGATTTTTCTAACTAAAGTGGTATGGAGGAGTATAAGGTCTGTGTACCTTGGTACAGACCATGCGACTAACTATATGTATGCCTACATTTAAATTTTCTTAGTATGGAATTACCATCTCAGAATTTTGTCAAAAAATATTTTCTAAGTATACAGTCTTTATACCCTTATACAGACTGTATACTGGATCACTGACCAAGTATACAGTCTTCATACCCTTATACAGACCGTATACCCCTCCCTGAGACCCTTGACTTTAATTTTCTACTCATTTCATTAATGGTATTTTCGTAATTATGGTTCTTCCTAAGGGTCTTTTGGTGACTTTCTATGCTACCTAAAGATATTCAAATGGCCTATACTATATTTCTCTCATTCAAATTCATCCTTACACTTAGAATCATATTAAGCTCTCCTTAAGAACTCTCCCACAGACTATTCTGAAGAATAAGCTTAGGAATCAAAGGAAAACTCTTTTCTTTGTTAAATTTATTCTTGAATCTCCTCCATTAGTTTAGGTATGTGGCATTGAATCTTGGTCCCCTTTCAACCAAGAAGACCCAAACTTCTTTCAATTGAATTTCATGAAATTTTGCTTACCTTAAATATGGGTTTTAAAGATTATTGTTTATTAAATTCAATTGAAGTATGGTCAATGGTTTATTCTTTATTTGAAGTTTAATTAAGCCCTAATATGTTGAATTATATTATTATTATGAATATTTGAATATCCATTGTCCCTTTAAAGTTTGATCTAAGCATGGGTAATCAACATTATGATTTGAAAGTAGATTTACCTATGGATTTGCTTGAATTTTATATTATATTGATGATTCTAGATTGAATCTATATTACTCATTGCTATTCATATATCATTCATAGCATATGCATTCATGAGCATTGGATTTTATGAAAATGAAGTAGGTTAAGCCTAATTATGTTTATGTATATGATTTGATAAGATATTGGATATGACCAGAATGTGGTCATATAAATGTCTATTGTAATTAACTCTTTAAGCATATTGGGTTCTTGCACCATATTGTTATGTAAATAAGCTGTTGCCATGCATGAGAAGTATGATTATGAACTATGCTTTCGCTTTTTAGCCTATGTATGAATGATTATGAAGAGTATTTGACTTTTAAGCCTAAATTTGCATTGAAATATTTGAAATGATTATTGCCTCTTTTGAAAGTATGTATATGTAAAAGTTTTCTCGTAAAATGTTTTGACTTAACATTAATGGATTAGGGTGCAGAGCTATCCCCAAGGGTCATTTCTCTTTCGTTGAACTATGTGATAGCATAGGTATATGGTGTCATTACCAAAATGCCTGGATCATAAGGAATGGTTGCACATTGATATTATATGATACAATAAGCTATTGGAAATCCTTCTGAAATAATTGGGTCATAAGGAAGGTGTCTATCCACAAAAATGACTGGATCGTAAAGTGTGATGTAGATTACCCTTGGCAAGTATTATTCTCCTACCGATAGGAGGTCTTCATCGGGCTAATTCATATTAGAGCTCGAATGAGTTTTATTTGTCGGTTATAGTCCCCCACTATATATGATCATTATTGTATTTAATGCATCATCGATTTTATGGCATATTGTATACTATATCTTTTGCTATATATCTCTTTCTGTATTATGTACCCTTGCCATCTAACATTGAATGCAGGTTTGATAAGTCATATGCATTACATGCCCGCATACTTAGTACATTCAAATGTACTAAGGTATACTTTTACCTACATGATCTACCCATGTAGGGATCGAGGACTACCTTCATTCACCGTACGATGGTTAGCTTGGATTTTGAGATTTTCTTGTTGTGGTGAGTCCTATCTTCCAAGGACAAACCCCCATTCCTCCACCTATGGTACTTTTGTTTATGTTATTTACTTTGAGGGTGAGTTGGGACATGTCTTTATCCATGTTCTTTATTATGACTAGAGGCATCGTTGGACATCTTATAGACTCTTTTATATTTATATGCTAAGTGGTTTGTATTCAGATATCATGTTTATGGATATGTTTATCTAATGTATATCATTATGCGGATTGGCTATGAATATTATGATGTGTTCTTCTGTTATGTTCTAAAAGATCCTAAGTCCTGAATTGCCCCTTAACCTTTATATGCTACGTGTTATGTAGATCCATGTTAATCCATTTCCCTAAGACATCCACAGAGTGTGATTCCTACTTTCTCGTCCCTTAGAACTTATGTGTTTACTATTTGTTTACGCTTTCAAATCAATGAAGTGAATATGGATACTTTGAGGCTTGATTGGGAAATTTTGGGTTCTCATTCGTCGTGTCACTCCAAGACCCTAGGTCCTGATCATGACAAGCTTGACAAGCTTGGTATTAGAGTACTAGATTTGTAAATTATCTTTAGAGTCCAACATGCCACGTCGAGTAAAATCATATTCATAGTTGTGAAGTACACCATGCCTATGAGTGGGAGCCTATGATGGCCTTCTAGGAATTGTCCCACCTTTTTATGTCTTATGTTTTGTTTTGGACTGTATGTTTAGTTTCCTTTTCCAGATGGTATCCTTGCTACATTATAAAAGATTCCTCAATGAAGAGCTCCCCTACCAAGACCGGCCCCAGCTTGTGAGGACCAAGTTCCTCAAGGGCTATGGAAGAGCCTATAACTAATGGTGAATTTCGTACATCCTTTGATGCTTCCCCAGGTAGTGAATACTCAGACTAGGAAGGGTAATCTTCCTCAGGATCCCATTCCTGCTTCTATGGTAAGAGATTAAACTCGGATGAATCCTCTGGAGTTCTCGGGGTCAAAGTTGAAGAGAATGCTCAAGAGGTCATTAATGAGCTCACTAAGGTGTTGACTATTATGGAAGTCACTTTTAAAGAGAAAGTTGAGTTGGCTACTTCTCAGTTGAAAGATATGGCTCAAGTGTGGTACACTCAATGGTTGATAGAGGGGGTTTATGGTAATGTTGTTTATTGGAAAGAGTTCAAGTTTGCATTTCTAAATCGTTTCTTCCCACTTAAGCTTAGGGAAGCCAAGATGACAGAGTTTATCAACCTCAAACAGGGTGGTATGAGTGTGAGGTACTATGCCCTCATGTTCACAAAGCTCTCCATGTATGCCCCTATGCATTTGGTTGACCCCCGTACATGGATGCACATGTTTATTTCTGGGATCTCTAACTTGGTTGTGAAGGAATGTCATATGGCTATGCTCATATAGAATACGGAAATCTCTAGGCTCATTGTATATGCTAAACAAATTGATGCAGAAATAATCAAGGAGAAGAGGGTACATGATCCTAAGAGGGCCCGTTATGGTAGTGGGTTCTCTAACTCCAATGGTGATTGTTATGGTCACTTACCACAGGGCAAGGGTTCTAATACCTGGGTTTCTAATGATAAGGTGCCTCCTTCTAAGGTACCAGTTAGTGGTGGGCCATTGTTTCTCCAGTGTGAAAAGTAGAGGAAGAATCACTTGGGTGCTTATTAGAGGGAGTTGGGCGCATGCTTTGGGTGTGATGACAAGAACCACAAGGTTGCTAATTTCCTAAGAATTCTCAGCGAGGTCAAGAATAAGTAGCTTAATGTGTTCAAGGACAACAAAGAGCTCCCCAAGGTTTTTCCCTAAGAAATAAAAGGTTTTATGCTTTGCATGCTTGCTAGGAAGTTTAGGAGGCTCTAGATGTTGTGACTAGTATGTTAAAAGTCTTTGATTTTGATGCTTACGCTTTGATTGATCTGAGTGCAAATTTTTCTTTTGTGACTCCTCTATTGATTGTTAAGTTTGGTTAGAGTCTTGAAATCTTGAGGAAGCCTTTTTCAGTCTATACCCCCGTGGATGAATTAGTTCTTGCTCATAAAGTTTATCAGGATTTCCCTATCTCTATTTTGCATAAAGTTCTTTTGTGTGATCTTGTGGAAGATAGGATGTTTGATTTTGATGTGATTCTCAAAATAAATTGGATACATGCTTCATAAATCTCCATAGATTGTAGAACTTGGAAAGTCAAGTTCCAATTTTCGGATGAGCCCATTCTTGAATGGAAGGGTAATGACTCAACCATTAAAGGTCAGTTTATTTCCTACCTTAAGGCCTGTAAGATTATTTCCAAAGGGTGTATCTATCATATCGAGATGGTCAAAGATGTGGAATTCAAGTCAGCCACTCTTGAATCAATTTTGATATTGAATAAGTTTCCAAATATGTTTCTCGAAGACTTTCTTGGTATTACTCCCAAAAGGGGTGTAGACTATCGCATAGATCTTCTCATAGATACTCAAATTATCTCTATTCATTCTTATCATATGGAACCAACTGAGTTGAAGGATTTAAAGGATCAGTTGAAGGATTTGTTAGAAAAGGGCTTTATTAGGCCAAGTATATCTTCGTGGGGTGCTTCGGTGTTATTTGTAAGGAAGAAAGATGGATATCTTTGGATGTGCATTGATTATAAGCAATTGAATGAGGTAACTATCAAGAACAAGTATCCGTTGCCAAGGATCTTTGACTTGTTTGACAAACTCTAAGGGGCCATCCATTTCTCAAAGATTGACCTCTGATCTGGTTATCATCAGTTGAAGGTTAGGGTGTGTGACATTCCCAAGACGGTCTTTTGGACTATATATAGGTACTTTGAATTTGTGGGGATGTCACTTGGTTTGACCAATGTTATGGCCATGTTTATGGATCTTGTGAATCAGGTGTTCAAGCCATTCATTCATAGTTTTGTGGTTGTCTTCATTGATGACATCCTTATTTATTCTCGAAGTGAGCGGGAGCATATGGATAATTTGAGGTTGGTTCTTCATACTTTGAGGTAAAAGAAGTTGTATGCTATTTAGCAAACATGATTTTTGGTTGGGTGAGTTATTTTTTCTTGGCCATTTGGTTTCCGATGATGGTATGAGGTTGACCCGAAAAACACTGAGGCTATGAAGTATTGGCCTAAACCATTGACTCCTTCGGATATTCAAAGTTTTCTTAGGTTGGCTGGTTATTATAGAAGATTTCTTGAGGGTTTCTCATTCTATTGCATCTCCATTAACTAAGTTGACTCAAAATAAGGCCAAGTTTGTATGGTTGGATAAGTTTGAGAAGAGCTTCCAAACTTTGAAAGATCTGCTTATATCGACTCCTGTTTTGACTTTACTGGATGGCTTAGGTGGGTTTGTGGTGTATTTTAATGCTTCTCTAATAAGATTGGGATGTGTGATTATGCAACATGGTAAGGTGATAGCTTATGCATCAAGTCAATTGAAGGTGCATGAGCATAATTACCTAACTCATGATCTTGAGTTAGTGACGGTGGTGTTTGTCTTGAAGATTTGGAGACATTATTTGTATGCGGTGCATGTCAATATCTTCATCGACCACAAAATTTTGTAATATATGTCCACACAAAGGGATCTTAACTTAAAACAAAGAAGATGGTTGGAACTCCTTAAGGACTATGACATAAGTGTAAAATGTCATCCCAACATGGCAAATGTTGTAGCCGATACTCTTAGTAGGCTATTTATGGGAAGTGTGGCTCATGTTGATAAAGGGAAGAAAGTGTTGACAAAAGATGTTCATCGTTTGGCTAGGTAGCATATGAAGTTGGCCAGCTCTAATGATGGTGGTATTCATGTTCAGAATAGGGTTGAATCATTTTTGGTTGTTGATGTTAAGGCTTAGAAAGATCTAGATCCGTCATTTGTTGAGTTGAAGAAGTTGGTTACCAAAAAGAAGATAAATCTTTTCTCCCAATGGGGAGATGGTGTGCTTCAGTACCAGGATCGATTATGTGTTCCGAATGTGGATGATCGTAGGAGGGTGATCATGAGTGAAGCCTATAACTCTCATTATTCTATTCATCTGAGATCTACTAAGATGTATCAAGATTTGAGAGAAGTGTATTGGTTGCATGGTATGAAGAAGTATATAGCCAAGGTTGTATCTGAATGCGATAATTGTCAATAAGTGAAGGCAAAGCATCAAAGGACTGATGGTTTGACTCAATATATTTGAATTCCTACTTGGAAGTAGGAAGATGTGAACATGGATTTTGTGGTTGGTTTGCCTCAGACCCGAAGGCAATTTGACTCAATTTGGGTTATTGTTGATCGAATGACTAAGTCGGCTCATTTCTAATGTGTTGTCAAAATACAACACTTTTGATGCTTAAAACTTAGAATTTTATGTGTTCTCAATGCGATGTTGGTGGGGTTTACGTGTTTTTGTGTTTGGTTTGTCGGATTTCAAGGTTGGCATTGATTTTGAAAAAAATATGCAGAAGTTGTTAATTTTGGATATGTATAAGATCCTTTACGGGTAGAGCATTCTACAAGCCATGAAGGAGGTTTCGTGGATAATTCCAGTGATGGGATGGTTTTCTAAAGTTTGTTTTATGAATAAATAGTTGGGTCGTGAACTATTCGATGAGTCATTGATTGTGTCTCGTGCAATGAGGGTCTGAGAAGGAGGATTTTCTGAAATTTCATTAGAAAAACCCTCATACTGGACGTAGACCACTTTATAGTTCGTAGACCACTTTACGAGACATAGAGGGATGTCATAGATCATAAGTGCATTTTTGCAGAAATAATGTACAAAAGCTCGATTACGATTTATGGAACACAATACAGCCCATAAAGTAGTTCGTAAGGCATGCCAACCCCGTTATCCTTTTTGTTTAGGATTTGTATTTTAAATAGTATAAATAGGTTTTTAGGTTATTCTTCTAAGGTTGTTCAACTAGTTGACAAAAAAATAGCGAGATAGAGTAGAGAAAACATTGGAGAGTTTTGACAAACACTTGTACTTTGATTTGATCATATAATCTTGTGATTCTCATTGAAGCGTAGATTTTACTTTGTGCTTAATTCAATTGTATAAGTGCTCTATTATGTTATTCAAATTCATAAGTCTTGCATCTACACAAATCATGAGTACTTAAATCCACAACTAGGGTTGTGGGAACCATGAAGAACTAATAAGGTAAAACTAAATAATTCATAATTCTTGGAAAGTATGCATGCATGTATTAATTAAATCTCTTAGTTTTGCATGTTTTCAAGTGGTGACCAATATTAGAACCCGCCTAGTGTTACTGAATGGACCAAGGTAGTACTGAATAGGAAAAGAGACTAGTTAACAGGATTTGATTTTTGATGTGTTCAAGTCTAATCAACCGAATTGGGTCAAAGAGAGGTTGTACTAGGACTAACAGGTAAGGGTTACTAATGTCACACTGCGGAGATGGGCCATGTCACGTAATGAAATTTGCCTCTTGCCTAGGCCAAAGGATTTGGTGAACTTAACTTACCATCCTACATGCTACACACTAGAAAAGAATTAGGTTATTTGGTGACACTAAGTTAGAGAATCATAGGGAACACAATAGCCTAGTATCTCTCCATATTGGTAAAATTCTTGTGTTTGTTAGGTTTACTTTTCTACTTGTTACTATAAACCCCCCGCCCCCAGGAGATAAGTTGGTTAATCACTCAAATTTCATTAATTGAATTCTTCTAGGTCTATAGTATTCCCTTGGGTTCGACTCTAACCTTGGTTAGGTTCTATTTTTGACAACGATCATTTTATCCTTAAAAAGGAGGTGTAACTTGGGAAACATCAAGATTTTGGCACCATTGCCAGGGAATACGACTAGACTTGGTTAATTTAAGTGATTTGGGGAATTAATACTTATTTCTCTTCATTTTACACTTTTTTTGTTTCTTTAATTTCTTTTCAGGGTATAAGTATAGTGTATTCCCAACACGCGAAGTCGAGGCAAACCCTTGATTCCATTTGGCCCATTGATCCAAAAAATATTGAGAAGAATGGCCCAAGATAATACCAACAATGCAGTGAACGCAGCTCTGAACAGGAATGAGAGTGAGAATGCTAACAATGAGAACCCACCTCCTCTTAAGGATATTGCTCTACAGCCACAAGACTTCAATGCCAACACTTATTAGTGGAATCAATATAGGCTTAATCCTATAGCTATAGAGGTGACTGGAGCTATTGTGTTGCCACTACTACCGGCTGACACAAAGTTCGTAGTTTCGAATAGGTTACTTCAGGTACTGCAGAACTATGACCTATTTGTAGGCTTACTATCTAAGGATCCTCATAGCTATATACACAATATTACATTTTTCTGCAAGAGTGTGATGGGAACACAAAATCTGTCTATGGATGTTATGGGACTTCATGTCTTTCCATTTTCTCTTATAGGCAACATAGCACCATAGCTATTTGAGCTCCCACAGAGTTCGATTGATAATTAGGCTAAATTGCAGCAGGCCTTTTTGGAGAGGTACTTCCTGAGATCGAAGAAGCTCAAGTTGAAGGATCAGATCAACAACTTAGAGCAAATTCCTTTTGACTTGATTAGTACTACATGGTAGCAGTTTACTAAATGCTTGAGGAGTGTCCTAGACCACAAGATTGTTGATGATGCGTTGGTGGAGATCTTCTACCATGCCTTTGATGAAAATAGTCAAGCCTGTGTTGATATAGTTATAGGGGGCTTGTTCTTAGATCAGCCATTTGTAAGGATTGGTGAAAGAATAGAAAGAGTGGTTAAGACCAATCATGCATGGGGGCAAAGAGACTTAGCATCTACCAAAATTTTGTGCACTGTCCATATTGGTTCGGAGTAAGCTAAGCTAAATGAATAGATTATGCAATACCTTCCCCGAATCTGTACAGGCATGGAGGTAATGATGAAGAAAAATCAGGACCAAGCCAATATAGTTGTTCGTCAGGCTTACGTGCAGTCATGTATGATGATCCCCACTATAAGGAGGAAATTTGTTTTATTGCTTATCAAATAAGGGGTTTTTAGACCAACACCTAAGGGTTTGATCAGGACTATTGACACCAAGGTCAAGGAAACCAAGGTCGGAACTTCAATAGATATGGAGCTTTTCGAGACAACTGTGGAGTATACTATGATCAAAATGGGGGGCCAAGACATAGAAGCATTTGGGACCATAGATATGGATATAGAAATGGTCCTTCTGTGCCACCACATAACTGCGATACAGGTGCGAGTAGGTTAAGAGTTGAGGAGATGTTTGATTGTCTATTGAAGAAAGCTTAGACACAGGATGAGACTTTGAGGGGGATGAAATCTAAGGTCTCTAATATAAATCAAAAGATCAAGTCTTATTCTGTTGCAATCAAATAACTTTAGCAACAGTTTGATCAAGTTTTGACTCAACTTAATCAGCGTCAGTGGGTCATACTACCTAGCAATACATTCCAAAATCCTAAGAATGAAGGGTTGTACATCACGGTCACTATTCGTGGTGGCAATAGCACCATTGATCCTCCTATACCAATTAATGAGGATAATGTTTGAGAGGGTACAATTGCAGATACCGAAGATGATCATGGCTAGGATACCGAAGATGATCATGGCTAGGATATGGTGAGTGAAGCCCATTTCTAGGCCTCCTCCTCCTTTCCCTCAAAGAATTAAAAAGAGGGAGGAGGAATACAAGTTCAAGCACTTTCTCTCCATGCTGAAATAACTTTCCATAAACATCCCTCTCATTGAGGCATTGGAGAAGATGTTATAAAGTGCATGAAGGACCAAGTTATAAAAAAGCACATCGTGAGTCAAGAGCTCTAACCAAGAGCTTCAATATTGCAGCGCAATTGCTATGATGTCCTTGGTCCAAAAGGAGAATATCCAAGCGCTTTTACCATACCCTGCATCATTGGAGATGTGGAGTTCACAAAGGCATTGTGTTATCTAGGTTCAAGCATTAATCTGATGCCCCTTGCAGTCTTCAAGAAGCTAGAATTGGGAGCCCCTACTCTAACGAGCATGTGGTTGATGATAGATGATCGCACAGTGAATAAGCCTATAGGGATACTATATGATGTGCTTCTCACAGTTGAAAAGTCCATATTCCCTGCAGACTTTGTGATCCTAGATTGAAAAGTTGACTTTGACATCATAATCATCTTAGGGAGACCATTCCTAGCCACTGGTCGAGCACTGGTGTATATGGAAGCTGGTCAACTCGGGTATAGATTGAACGATGAAGAAGTTGTCTTCAATATCTGTCAGACCATGAAGAGGCCCGATGATTTAAAGAATGAAGTGTGGGTACTTGGTGAAGTATGAGTAACTATGTTTTTCAAGTCGTGCCATGATAATAAATCAGGCGCTACTTGGGAGGTAGCCCAAGATTTTTTATGTAATAGTTGTAGCTATAGCTTTATTTTCTAGTTTTTGCACTCATATGTAGTTTTACTTCTTGTATTATGATTGTAAACTTGGACATTGGGCTGGTTGAATATAGGGTAATAGTGTGTTCCATGAAGGATGTGTAGGTACAGGGCTAAGTCAACCACTCTTGGCTAAGAAGGACTTCAGGAAGTTCCTCTACAACTGGTTCTCTGGGCTGTAAACCACTCTATGACTCGTACACCATCTCATAGACACTTCCAGTGAGCAAAGCATTGTACACCCCAGTCCACGAGCAAACTTTATGATTCGTAGATACCATTATGAGTCGTGAATGGGACTCATGGACTTGAAGTAAGTTTTCTAATTTTTGACCAAGTTTTGAGGTCTCTACGACTAACTCTACAATTCATACTTTATTCCATGACTCATGGACTGGTTTATAAAACCCATTCTTGAAAACTAGGATTAAGACCTTTTATGAAACCATAATTCACAACTTGTAAAACACTTTATGGTCCGTAATTGAGGTTTCATAGAGACCAGGCCCATCAGTTTTGAATTGATCTAGTCAAACTATAAATTTTGGTGTCAAAATATTTTGATGCCATTTGGGACCTAATTTACAAAGTCTACCCAACCAAACCCTAGCCTTAATTTTTCGACCACCGATGGCAACTCCACCACCCCTTATCAGTAAGATTTTCTGGCAGCCTATGGTTTCTAGTATCTCATAACCTCTTATATCTTCTATAATCTTATCATGCAATTTGATAAGTTTTCGATCAATGTAATACCATTAATTTTCCAATTATTGTTATTGTATGGTTAAATTGAAAATTTTGTCGGGTATGGTTATTTTAAACATAAACTCATGTTAAAAATAGTCATATTGATAATTAAATTATGGTTGCCCATGTTTAAATATTTGTGTAGGACCGGGATATGGTATAGTTTCCTTTGTCTATATTTGAATGATATGTTTTGGTGCCTATGCAATCACTTACCATTTGAATAGAATTTGGTATATGTTTGATAGTTGGTATGTGATGATATGGGACTATGTTCTTATTGCTAAATCATTCATTTAGGGTCGGAAGCATTGGCAAAGCATGTCAAATCATTTTCGATGGGGTATATGTGCTAATCATCATTTGGGCATTTGGTTGTGGTTTTATGAATCATGCAAGTGTGTGGGTTCTGGTTAAAAAAGTCGTATTTGGGTCCATTTTGATAGAAACTCAGGTGATTAAGGTTTCTGGTCCACGAGTGGCTTTTATGACCTGTGGAACATTCCACAAGTTGTGATTGGCCCTCGTACAAAATTCCAGAAACCTAAAGTTTCTTAGGATTGTTGTGTCATCAAATTACAGCATATTTGATTCCTAAAACAAAGAATTTTGCATGTTCTTAATTCGAATTTTTTTGGTTTTTATGTGCTTTTATGTTGTTTTTCCAGAAAATACAGGTTGACATAATTTTTGGAGAAAATTGCAGATTTTGATGAAATTCAAGGCATACGAGCCACCCTACAAGTCCTAGTCAAAGCTATGAATCATAGTGTGCTCTCGTAGCTAGAAATAGTGTCCCAAAATTAGAGATTTGCAAAGTGAAGATCAGCTATACGAGGCTAACCTACGAGTCATATGTCTCACTATGACTCGTAGGAGGGGGCCTCGTAGCCATAAATAGTGTTTACAAAATTTGGACCAAGAACTACAACTAGAAACTACAAGAAGACACTATGAGTCGTAGATCAGACCACAGTTCATAGTAATATATCATAGTAGTCAAGTCCAATATGCCAAGTGCTAACTACAAAATCTCGATTATGACTCGTAGATCACCCTACAAGTCATACGTGCGAGTCGTACCTGCTGCCAGCTGTATTTTCTATTTTATTTTAAGATCTTTTTTTAAATAGTATAAATAGTTAATGATGAGGCTTTTGAAGAGAGACTTGACACTTTTACAGATTCCACAACGTTGAATATTCTTAGAGAGCACTTTTTTAGGGTTAGAGTACATTTTAGATTTTTAATTTGAAGACCAAATTTGGGGGTTTTGAAATCACTTCTATTAAAACTCCATTGTGCACGCTTGTGGTTTCAATACTATAATGGTGTTGTTCTTCATTGTTCTTGGGTAATTTCTAAATCATCTTTATTTTATTATTATTTGTGATTTTCACCTAGCCATGAGTGGCTAAACACCCACAACTTGGGGTTGTTAGAACCATGAAGAGTTGACAGGAAATAACTCGGATTTTGTGCATTTCTTTGATTGGGTAATTGCATGTATTGTCTCTTTCCTTTCATTTTGAATGTTGTTTGGTGGTGGCAACACCAAAGCCCACCTACTATCATGATCTTGACTAAGGTAGTAACGAAAGGAAAAGGGAAGTAGATGACAGGATTTGATTGATGTATTCTCGTCTAATCTACCAGACCTGGCCAAGGGGAGGATGATTGGGATAATGGGTAACGATTAGTTGGCACACCATAGTTGTCGACCAAGCATCATGGTGAAATTCGATCTTCACCTTCAAAAGAGGGCTGAAAGAACCTGAATTACCGTGTTGGATGCGATGTCTCAATTAGAGTAATGTTATATGGGGTCCATTTTGATAGAAACTCAGGTGATTGAGGTTTTTGATCCACGAGTGGCTTTTATGACCTGTGGAACATACCACAAGTTGTGATTGACCCTCGTACAAGATTCCAAAAACCTATCATTTCTGAGGATTGTTGTGTCATCAAATTACAGCATATTTGATTCCTAAAACAAAGAATTTTGCATGTTCTTAATTCAAATTTTTATGGTTTTTATGTGCTTTTGTGTTGTTTTTCCAGAAAATGCCGGTTGACATAATTTTTGGTGAAAATTGCAGATTTTGATAAAACTCAAGGCATACGAGGCACCCTACAAGTCCTAGTCAAAGCTACGAGTCATAGTGTGCTCTCGTAGTTAGAAATAATGTCCCAAAATTAGAGATTTGCAAAGTGAAGGTCAGCTATACGAGGCTAACCTACGAGTCATATGTCTCACTATTACTCGTAGAAGGGGGCCTCATAGCCATAAATAGTGTTGCCGAAATTTGGACCAAGAACTACAACTAGAAACTACGAGAAGACACTACGAGTCATAGATCAGACCACGACTCATAGTAATATATCATAGTAGTCAAGCCCAATATGCCAATTGCTAACTACAAAATCTCGATTATGACTCGTAGGTCACCCTACAAGTCATACCTGCGAGTCGTACCTGCTGCCAGCTGTATTTTCTATTTTATTTTAAGATCTCTTTTTAAATAGTATAAATAGTTGATGATAAGGTTTTTAAAGAGAGACTTGACACTTTTACAGATTCCACAACGTTGAATATTCTTAGAGAGTACTTTTTTAGGGTTAAAGTACATTTTAGGTTTTTAATTGAAGACCAAAAATTTGGGGGTTTTGAAATCACTTCTATTAGAATTCCATTATTGCATGGTTGTGGTTTCAATATTACAGTGGTGTTGTTCTTCATTGTTCTTGGGTAATTTCTAAATCATGTTTATTTTATTCATTATTTGTGATTTTCACCTAGCCATGAGTGGCTAAACACCCACAACTTGGGGTTGTTAGAACCATGAAGAGTTGACAGGAAATAACTCGGATTTTGTGCATTTCTTTGATTGGGTAATTGCATGTATTGTCTCTTTCCTTTCATTTTGAATGTTGTTTGGTGGTGGCAACACCAAAGCCCACCTACTATCATGATCTTGATAAGGTAGTAACGAAAGGAAAAGGGAAGTAGATGACAGGATTCGATTTATGTATTCTCGTCTAATCAACAAGACCTGACCAAGGGGAGGCTGATTGGGATAATGGGTAATGATTAGTTGGCACACCACAGTTTTCGACCAAGCATCATGGTGAAAAATTCGACCTTCACCTTCAAAAGAGGGCTGAAAGAACCTAAATTACCATGTTGCATGCGATGTCTCAATTAGAGTAATGTTATATGGGCTCCATTTTGATAAAAACTCAGGTGATTGAGGTTTTTGGTCCACGAGTGGCTTTTATGACCCGTGGAACATTCCACAAGTTGTGATTGACCCTCGTACAAGATTCCAAAAACCTTAAGTTTCTGAGGATTGCTGCGTCATCAAATTACAGCATATTTGATTCCTAATACAAAGAATTTTGCATGTTCTTAATTCGAATTTTTATGGGTTTTATGTGCTTTTGTGTTGTTTTTCCAGAAAATACAGGTTGACATAATTTTTGGTGAAAATTGCAGATTTTGATGAAACTCAAGGCATACGAGCCACCCTACAAGTCCTAGTCAAAGCTACGAGTCATAGTGTGCTCTTGTAGCTAGAAATAGTGTCCCAAAATTTGAGATTTGCAAAGTGAAGGTCAGCTATACGAGGCTAACTTACGAGTCATATGTCTCACTATGACTCACAGGAGGGGGCCTCGTAGCCATAAATAGTATTGCCAAAATTTGGACCAAGAACTACAACTAGAAACTACGAGAAGACACTATGTCATAGATCAGACCACGACTCATAGTGATATATCATAGTAGTCAAGTCCAATATGCCAAGTGCTAACTACAAAATCTCGATTATGACTCGTAGGTCACCCTACAAGTCATACCTGCGAGTCGTACCTGCTGCCAGCTGTATTTTCTATTTTATTTTAAGATCTTTTTTTAAATAGTATAAATAGTTGATGATAAGGTTTTTAACGAGAGACTTGACACTTTTTCAGATTCCACAACGTTGAATATTCTTAGAGAGTACCTTTTTAGGGTTAGAGTACATTTTAGGTTTTTAATTTGAAGACCAAATTTGGGGGTTTTGAAATCACTTCTATTAGAACTCCATTATTGCATGCTTGTGGTTTCAATACTACAGTGGTGTTGTTCTCCATTGTTCTTGGGTAATTTCTAAATCATCTTTATTTTATTCATTATTTGTGATTTTTACCTATCCATGAGTGGCTAAACACCCACAACTTGGGGTTGTTAGAACCGTGAAGAGTTGACAGGAAATAACTCAGATTTTGTGCATTTCTTTGATTGGGTAATTGCATGTATTGTCTCTTTCCTTTCATTTTGAATGTTGTTTGGTGGTGGCAACACCAAAGCCCACCTACTATGATGATCTTGACTAAGGTAGTAACGAAAGGAAAAGGGAAGTAGATGATAGGATTCGATTGATATTTTCTCATCTAATCAACCAGACCTGACCAAGGGGAGGCTGATTGGGATAATGGGTAACGATTAGTTGGCACACCATAGTTGTTGACCAAGCATCATGGTGAAATTTGACCTTCACCTTCAAAAGAGGGCTGGAAGAACCTAAATTACCATTTTACATGTGATGTCTCAATTAGAGTAATGTTATATGGGGTATTGGAGTTAATGAATCATGGGGAACACAATTCCCAAGTTGTTCCTCAATTTGGTTGTCTCTTTGTAGTTATAGGATACTGCTTTTATCTTCTTTTATTGCAAAATTGCAAAAGTAAACCCTATCCGAGAGAAGTTAGGTGATTAGTTCTTGAAATAATTATTAGTGAATCAATATGATTAATCTTGTATCCCCTGTGGATTTGACCCTAACCTCCGGTTAAGTTTATACTTGATAGAGACCGCTTTACCATTGGAGCGTGAACATCAAAAATTATGGTGGCATTACCGGGGAATACGGCTAGGTTTTTAACTTGATTTCACTAGTAGTTAGTTCAAGTATTAATTTCTAGATTCTCTTGTATTTTACTTTTATTTTTGCTTATTTTCTTTTGTTTCGAAGAGTCCTGATCACAACATTTGCCTTCACATACGCACATGTATGAGGAGCTATATTATGAGGAGGACACAATAGTTTTCAGCTAATCAGATGTGGGGCTTTCAGACCAACATCGAATGGTCTAATCAAGACCATTGGCGCCACGGTCAAGGAAACTATAATTGGACCCATGGAAGAGAATGTTCTTACAGAGATAGTCAGGGTGGTTATATGAGAAAAATAGGGGTCTATACGCCAAGTGAAGTAGTAGATATTGGTCTAAAGAACAATTGATATATTCCACCACACCATCACGACGCAGGCACAAGCAATTCTAGAATTGAGGAGATGTTTGATCGCCTATTGAAGAAGTCTGAGACATGGGATGAGACTCTACGTGGAATGAGATCAGAAATTACAATCATTAATCAGAAATTAGCCTCATTGTGTGGCTATCAACCATCTTGAACAACAGTTTGGTCAAGTATTGACTCTACTTGATCAGTATCAGAGTGGTGGATCACCTAGCAATATAGTTCAAACTCCAAAGAAGGAAGAGCATTGTGCGGCGGTGACTACTAGGGGTGGAAACAACATCATTGATCCTCCGATGTTCATTGACCTAAAAGATGTTCATGCGGAGATAGATGCAAATAAAGATGTGGTTTATGGAAATGAGTGTGGCAAGGATATGGTAAATGAATTAGTTGAAGAGTCAAAGCAGTACAAGCCTGTCCCAAGGCCTCCTCCTCCTTTCCCTGAAAGACTCAAGAAGAGGGAGGAGGAAAGCAAGGTCAAGCTCTCTCTCTCCATGGTAAAACATCCATCCAACAACATCCCTCTTATCGAGTCAGAGGAAAAGATGCCCACCATACCTTGCATAATTAGAGACGTAGAATTCGCAAGGGCACTATGTGATCTAGGTGCCAACTTAAATCGCTTTAACATGAATGGCTCACAAGAGGAAAAAAATGGTGAATATAGGCTTGACTTGATACTTGTAAAATCATTGATACTTTTCGTTAATTCAATACATACTTGAAAGCCCTTAATCATCATATAGTCACTTGACTTGTAAATTATGTAATAGATCATCAATAACTTTAGAATTCTTGTCAGGTCATTTTATCAAACATATGGTGGATTCATGATGCCTATTCAAAATCATGTAATTCAAGAGTGAAATAAGGTGAATAAACTCAATGCAATTCAACCCACCAACAGGTAGTAAAACCCTCATGTAGGGTACACTGAAATCCACTACAAAAGCTCATGATAATTCATTATTTCATAGCTCAAAACATGCATAGCTCATTTCATAGCTCAATAGTCTCAATTCATGGAGTAAACTTGAAATAGATATTCATGCATAATTAATCAATACTTGATAAAACCCCAACATAATTTATGTTCATATTTCATAATAAAAGATACACTAAGGCAATACAACTTGAAACCATGCAATTTTCATAAAAAAAGAAGGTTGGGCTCAATGGGTGAAAGGACCTACAGATTAAGACCCACATACCTTAAACCTTGAATTCCTTGAAATGAGCTTGAAGTAGACTTAAAGCTTAAAATGAGTCCTTGAGTTTCGAAATTGACCTTGAAATCCTTAGATTTGAATGAGAGAATTAATAGAGTCTTAGAGAGGTTTGAAAGAGGGTTTTGTGAGTTATAAAGTTGAAAAATGGCTAAGTATGGGTGATTTCACATTTAAGTGGGCATGGGGCTATAACCCTAATGCCCTTGGGTGAATTAAGAAAAAATCAAGGAAAGTATTACACTAGTTCGTGCCCCTAGCGCAACGGGGACCAGACATGGAGTGCAAAATACACTACTCCGAGCCCCTGGTGTGTCATGGCCAGGGCGTAGACAGCCACTAGAAATCATAAAATTCGCAAAAAATACTTTTCACTATGGGTCCTCTAAAATCCGAATTATACCCATTTTCAACTCAATTTTTTTCCTTGATTGAGAATATGAAGTCGGATTTTTAAAATCACGAATTGATTCTAAGATATATAGAAATTAAGATTATGGGGTATTCTGAGCCACATAAGAGGAGTTTCAAGGTTGTAGATCTAAGAGTTGGTGAGGTTGCATGGTGTGCCTAGGTAGATCATATCGAATCAAGGTACCCAATTTACTTCACACTTTTGGAGGTCGTTTCAAAGAGGACTTGGTACTAAGGTTAAGTTGAATACCGCTTTTCATCCTCAAACTGATGGACAAGCCAAAAGGACAATTCAAATTTTAGAGGCCATGTTGAGGGCTTATGTATTGGAATTCAAAGGTAATTAGGGTGAGCATCTTCCACTCATTGCATTTGCTTGTAATAATAGCTTTCATTCTAGCAATGGTATGGCACTGTTTCAAACATTGTATAGCAGGAGATGCAGATCTCTGATAGGGTGGTTTGAGTTGGGAGAGATGGCTTTGATTGGCTTGGATTTAGTATTACAGTCTATGGAGATGGTGAAGTTGATTAGGGAGAGGTTGAAGATAGCCCAAAGTCACCAAAAGTCCTATTCAGATGTTAGGAAGAGGGATCTTGAGTTTTATGTTAGTGATTGGGTGTATGTGAAGGTCTCACCCATGAAGGGTGTAATTCATTTTGGAAAGAAGGGAAAGTTAAGTCCCCAGTATGTAGGTCCTTATGAGATTGTTGAGTGGATTGGAAATGTGGCTTATAGGTTGGAATTGCCTCCGGATTTGAGTTCTATTCACCCGATTTTCCATGTGTCTATGTTGAGGAAGTTGGTTGGTAATCCTAATACTATTGTGCCTTTGGAAGGTGTTGAGGTTAAGGAGAACTTGTCTTATGAGGAAGTTCCAGTTGAGATTTTTGATAGGCAAGTGAGTGGCTTCGTACCAAGGATATGGCTTGCATTAAGGTACTTTGCATAAATCCACATGTGGAGAGTGCTAGATGGGAGGCAGAGTTCGACATGATGAAACGATATCCCTATCTATTCCAATCTACTCAAGCCTAAGGTATTAGGTTCTTCCTTCTCTGTGTTGTCCTAATTCCTTCACTCTTAAGTTTCATTATATGACATGCATACATGTGCACCAAAATAATTTTTATGATATTTTGAATGATTTGAATACATTTTGATATGAGTTTTAATGACACTATGATTATTAAGTACGAATTATGCATTATATCTTATGTTTTGATGTTTCATGTTCTAAGTCAAGCCTTGTTCTAGCACATTCGAGGACGAATGTTTCCAAGGGGGAGATGATGTAAGGAACCAGACATTGTATGACCTTAATGTATCTTGGAAATTTGGTTCCGAAAAGTTTTGGGCCAAGGTGATGCTTCATAGAAGCCTTCACGGTCCGTGTAAAGCGGGACGGACCGTGTGGAGCTTCCTTAAAGTGGCTATTGGCATTGTGTGGGGTGTGTGGGCTTTAACTTGGTGTTTGGGACAAAGTATACTACACATGGACCCCACACAAGCCATGTGAGGGTTCACAGACCTTGTGGTAGCCTTGGGCCTTGAAAATCCACAGTTTTGAAGCTAAGGCATGTCATACGGATAGTCTCACGGACCGTAGGACCCTTCACAGTCAGTGAGGTACACATGTAGGTGCCAGAGTGATAATTCTCTAAATATTAGATCACCGTCTCATAACTTTATCATGAAGAATTTTTCTAAGTGAAGTGGTACGTAGGATTATACTGTCTGTATACCTTGGAACGGACCATGAGACCAACAATATAGGTGCCTACGTTTAATTTTTAAAGTATAGAATTACCATTTTGGACTTCCGTTAAGAAGAATTTTTCTATGTATTGGATCACAAACCAAGTATATAGTCCGTACACCCTTACACGGACCGTATACCCCTCCCTGAGACCCTGACTTCAACTTTTCTACTTGTTTCATTAATGGCGTTTTCATAATTATGGTTCTTCATAATGGTCTTTGGTGGCTTTCTATTCTACCTAAAGACATTCAAATGACCTATACTTTATTTCTCTCATTCAAATTCATCCTCACGCATCTAATCATATTGAACTCTCCTTAAGAACTCTCTCAAAGGCTCTTTTAACCACTAAACTTGGGAATCAAGGGAAAACTCTTCCTTCATCAAATTTCTTCTTGAATCTCCTCCATTAGTGAAGGTATATGGAATTGATTCTTGTCCCCTTTAAACCAAGAAGACCCAAACTCTTTTCACTTGAATTTCATGAAATTTTACTTACTTTAAATATGGGTTCTGAAGATAATTGTTCACTTTAATTGCTTTTATGTTATGTTGTGAAAGATTCTAAATCCCAAATTTCCCTCATAAAGTGAGTCATACTTACCTACCACTTAGCCTTTATGTGTAACATGTTATGTGGATCCATGTTAATTCCTTTCCCTAAGACATCCCTATAGCATTAGTCCTAATTTCCCGTCTCTTAGAACTATGTCTTTACTATTCATATACCCTTCTAAACAAATGATATAAATACAGATACTTTGAGGCTTGTTTGGGAACTCTCGGGTTCCCAATCACCATGTCATCCCTATATCCTAGGTTTGGGTCGTGACAAGCTTGGTATCAGAGAACTAGGTTTGTAAATGATCATCGAAGTGCATCATGTTGCATCGAGTAGAGTCTTCTTCATTGGTGTGAAGTGTACGACGCCTATGAGTGGGAGGCTAAAATGGTGTTCTACGAATTGTCTCAATTTTTTATGTCTTATGTCATGCTTTGGACTATATATTTGGTTTCCTTATCTAGATGGTATCATTGTTACATTACAAAAGATGCCTTCACGAAGAGCTCCCCTACCAAGACCAGCCCCGATGAGAAGCAAGTTTCCTGAGGGGTATGGAAGAGTCGATATCTAATGGTGAATTTTGTATGACATATGCTATGATTGCGCAAGTAGTGACTAGGCAGCCTAATCTTTCTCGGGATACAACTCTTGCTTCTAGGATGAAAGATTTCGCTCAAATGAATCCTTTGAAGTTCTATCGGTTAATGGTCCATAAGGTTGCTCACGAGTTCATTGATGAGCTCATAATATGTTGATTGTTATGGGAGTCACTTTTAAAGAGAAAGTCGAGTTGGTTGTGTATCAGTTAAAAGATGTGCCTCAAGTGTGGTACACTCAATAGTTGATGGAAAGGGTTTGTGGCAATGTTGTCAATTAGGAAGAGTTCAAGTTGCATCTCCGAATCATTGTCCTCCCGCTTGAGCTTAGGGAAGCCAATATGATAGTTTATTAACCTCAACAGGGGTTATATGAGTGCGAGATACTATGCCCTCAAGTTCACAAGGCTCTCCAAGTATGTCCCTATGCTTGTGGATGACCCCATGCAAGGATGCACAAGTTTTTTTCTAGGATCTCAGACTTGGTTGTGAAGGAATGTCATACGGCTATGCTCATTTGGAATATGAACATCTCTAGGCTCATGGTATATTCTAAACAAATTGAAGGAGAAAAGCTCAAGGAGAAGAGGGTACATGATCCTAAGAGGGCCTGTTAAGATGGTGGATTCTCCAACTTCAAGGGTGATGGTTATTTTCACTTCCAACAGGCCGTTCAAATGCATGGGTTGCTAATGCTAGGGTGCCTCCTCCTAAGGCACCAACATTGTTTCCCTGGTGTCATAAGTGGGTGAAGAATCACTTGAGCTTGTTGAAGAGAGTTGGGTACATGCTTTAGGTGTGGTGACAAGAACCACAAGGTTGTTGAATGTCCTAAGAATTCTCAGGGAGGTCAAGCTCAAGTGGCTCAAGGTGGTCAATGCCAACTAGAGTTCCCCAAGGTGTTGCCCCGAGAAACAATAGGTTTTATGCTTTGCATGCTCACCAGGAAGTTGAGAAGGCTATGGATATTGTGATTGGTATGTTAAAAGTCTTTGATTTTGATGTTTATGTTTTTCTTGATTTGGATATAAATTAATCTTTTGGAACTCCTCTGTTAGCTGTTGAGTTAGGTTTGAGTCCTGAAATCTTGAGGGAGCCTTTTAAAGTCTATAGCCTCATGGTTGAATCTGTTCTTACTCATAAAGTTTATTGGGGTTGCCCTATCTCTATTTTGCATAAAGTCTTTCCGTTTAATCTTGTGGAACTTGAAATTTTTGATTTTGATATGATTCTCAAGATGGATTGGTTGCATGCTTCATATGCCTCTATAGATTGTAGAACCTGGAAAGTCAAGTTCCATATCTGGATGAGCCCATTCTTGAATGGAAGGGTAGTGACTCCGCTATAAAAGGTTGGTTTATTTCCTACCTTAAGGCTTGAAAGATGATTTCCAAGGGGCGTATCTATCATATCATGATGGTCAAAGATGTGGAGTCCGAGTCACCTACTTTTGAATCAATTTTGGTGATGAATGAGTTTCCGGATGTGTTTCTTGAGAACTTGCTCGGTATTTCTCCCAAAAGGGAAGTAGACTTTGGCATAGATCTTCTCTTGGATATTCAACCTATCTCTATTCCTCCCTATGATATGACACCAACTGAGTTAAAGGAGTTGAAGTATTTGTTGGAGAAGGGCTTTATTAGGCCAAGTAAATTTCCATGAGGTGCTCCAATGTCATTTATAAGGAAGAAAGATGGATCTCTTCAAATGTGTATTGATTATAGGAAATTGAATAAGGCAACCATCAAGAACAAGTATCTATTGCCAAGAGTCGATGGTAGTTTTTATCAACTCCAGAGGGACAACAATTTCACAATCATGGACCTCCGATTTGGTTATCATCGGTTGAAGGTTAGGGAGTGTGGCGTTCCCAAGACGATCTTCCGGACTAGGTATGGGCACTTTGAATTTGTGGTGATGTCATTTAGTTTTACTAATCCTCCGTCCATGTTTATGGATCTTATGAATTGGGTGTTAAAGTCATTCCTTGACAGTTTGGTGGTAGTCTTCATCTATAATATCCTTATTTATCCTCAAAGTGAGCGGGAGCGTGTGGATCATCTGAGCTTGGTTCTTCAGACTTTGAGGGAAAAGAAGTTGTATGTTAAGTTTAGCATATGTGAGTTTTGGTTGGGTGAGGTAGCTTTTCTTGGCCATGTGGTGTCCGGTGATGGCATTAAGGTTGACCTAAAGAAGACTGAGTCGGTGAACAATTGGCCTAGACCATTGACTCCTTCAGATATTCGAAGTCTTCTTGGGTTGGCTGGTTATTATAGAAGATTTTTTTAGGGTTTATCGTCTATTGCATCACCATTGACCAAGTTGGCTCAAAAGAAGGCAAGTTTGTATGGTTGGATGAGTGCGAGAAGAGTTTTCAGAATTTGAAAAATCAGCTTACATCGGCTCCTATTTTGACTTTATCGGATGGCTTAGATGGGTTTGTGGTGTATTGTGATGCTTCTCGGATTGGGTTGGGATGTGTGCTTATGCAACATGGTAAGGTGATATCTTATGCATCAAGGAAATTGAAAGTGCATGAGCGTAATTACCCGACTCACGATCATGAGTTAGTGACGGCGGCGTTTGCCTTAAAGATTTGGAGAAATTATTTCTACGGGGTGCATGTTGATGTCTTCACCGACCATAAGAGTTTGCAATATGTTCTCACTCAAAGGGATCTTAACTTTAGACAAAGAAGATGGTTGGAATTTTTTAAGGCATATGACATGAGTGTGTAATATCATCCCAGCAAGGCCAATGTTGTAGCTGATGCTCTTAGTAGGCTATCTATGGGAAGTGTGGCTCATGTCAATGAAGGGAAGAAAGAGTTGGAAAAAGATGTTCACATTTTGGCTAGGTTGGGTATGAAGTTGGCCAACTCTAATGATGGTTGTACTCATGTTCAAAATGGGGTCGAATCATATGTGGTGGTTGATTTTAAGGCTTAAAAGATCTAGATATGTCATTGGATGAGTTGAAGAAGTTGGTTGCCAAAATGAAGATAGAGGTCTTCCCCCAAGGGGGAGATGGTGTGCTTCGATATCAAGATCGGTTATGTGTTCCAGATGTGGATGATCTTAGGAGGGTCATCATGAGTGAAGCCCATAACTCTCATTATTTTACTCATCCAGAATCTATTAAGATGTATCGGGATTTGAGGGAAGTGTATTGGTGGCATGGTATAAAGAAGGACATAGCCAAGTTTGTATTTGAATGCCCTCGTTGTCAAATAATGAAGGTAGAGCACCAAAGGCCTGATGGTTTGATTTAAGATATTCAAATTCCTACTTGGAAATAGGAAGACGTGAACATTAATTTTGTGGTTGGTTTGCGTTGAACTTGAAGGAAATTTGACTTAATTTGGGTTATTGTTGACCAGATGACTAAGTCAGCTCATTACCTACCGGTTTATACTATGTTTAGTTCCAAAGATTATGCAAAGTTGTACATCCATGGGTTGGTGAGGTTGCTTTGGTGTGCCTAGGTCTACTAAATCGGATCATGGTACCAAATTTACTTCACACTTTTGGAGGACTTTTCAAAGATGACTAGGTACTAAGGTTAAGTTGAGTGTCGCTGTTCATCCTCAAACTGATGGACAAGCTGAAATGATAATTCAAACTTTGGAGGACATGTTAAGCGTTGTGTGATGGAATTCAAAGGTAATTGGAGTGAACATCTTCACTCATGTTCATCCCACTGAATTTGCTTATAATAATAGCTTTCATGCTAGCATTGGTATGGCACTATTTGAAACTTTGTATGATAGGACATGTAGATCTCCATTGGGGTGGTCTGAGTTGGGAGAGATGGCTTTGATCGACCTGAATTTAGTATTAGAGGCTATGGATAAGGTGAAGTTGATTACAGAGAGGTTGAAGACAACACAAAGTCACCAAAAGTCCTATTCAGATGTTAGGAAGAGGGATCTTGAATTTCATGTTAGTGATTGGGTGTTTGTGAACATCTCACCTATGAAGGGTGTAATGCATTTTGGAAAGAAGGGAAAGTTAAGTCCCCAGTATATAGGTCCTTATGAGATTGTGGAGAGGGTTGGGAATGTGGATTATACGTTGGAATTTCCTCGGGATTTGAGTTCTATTCACCTGGTCTTACATGTGTCTATGTTGAGGAAGTTGGTTGGTGATCCTAGTACTATTGGGCCTTTGGAAAGTGTTGAGGTTGAGGAGAACTTGCCTTATGAGGAAGTTCCAGTTGAGATTATTGATAGGAAAATGAAGTGGCTTCATAACAAGGAAGTGGCTTCGGCTAAGGTACTTTGGAGAAATCAACGTATGGAGAGTGATACATAGTACGCGGAGTCGAACATGATGAAACGATCTCCCCATCTTTTCCAATCTACTAAATCCTATGGTATTAGGTTCTTCCTTCTCCATGTGGTCCTAATTAATTCACTCTAAACTTTCATGATATGACATGCATACATGTGCACCAAAATGCTTTTTATGATGTTTTGAATGATTTGAATACGTTTTGAAATGAGTTTTAATGACTTTACAATTTTAGAGTAATGAAATATGCATTATATTTTTTGTTTTGATGTTTCAAGTTCTATGTCAAGCCTTGTTCTAGAATATTTGAGGATGAATGTCCTAAAAGGGGAGATTATGTAAGGACCCGGAGGTTGTAAGACCTTAATGGAGCTTGGAAATTTGGTTCTGAAAAGTTTTGGACCAAGGTGACGCTTCATGGAGGTCTTCACAATCCATGTGAGGCTATACGAACCGTGTGGAGCCTCCTTAAAGTGGCCCTTGGCCTTTTGTGGGGTTTGTTGGCTTTAACATGGAGTTTAGGACTAAGACGTATCACATATAGACCCAACACAGGCAATTGTGATGCTTCATGTACCGTGTGGTATTGGCTTTGAAACTGCCCTATTTTGAAGCCAAGGCATGTCACACGGACCATCTCACGGACCGTATGACCCATCACGGTCTGTGAGGTCCCCCGTATAGGTGCTGAAGTGAAAATTTTTAACTACTAGATCACCGTCTCAAAACTTTTTCATGAAGGATTTTTCTAAGTAAAGTGGTACAGAGGAATATACGATCTATATACCTTGGTATGGACCATGAGACCAACCGTATAGATGCCTACGTTGCAATTTTCTAAGTATGGAATTACCATCTTAGACTTTCATCAGGAAGAATTTTTCTAAGTGTCAAATCAAGAACCAAGTATACAGTCTATATTAGCCTTAAATAGATCATATACCCCTGACTGAGACCCCTGACTTTAATTTTTCTTCGCATTTCATTAATGAAGCAACCCTAAGAAGTGCCCGAAAATGTGCCTTGGAAATGCCCATAATCATAATTTTCTTATATCTCAAAATTCATGCATGATAACGAAAATTCGACTTCATATTCTTGATCAGGGGGTAAAATTGAGTGGGGGGTGGGTCTAACCCCGATTTTAGAGAAACCGTATCAAAATTTGAAAATCCCAAGAATGTAATTTACAATAATGTTTATGCCCCTCGGACGACACAGCCTGGGCGCACCCCTATGTTATCTTTTCCCAATTTTTGTTACTCATTCCAAGGCTTTTGGGTCTTGGGCATAAGTCTTCCCATACGTAAAAACACCTATACTTACCCATATTTTACCTTCATATTAAAGAAGACATTCCCCAAATCCCTCTCAAACACTAAGACTAATATTTCGCTCAAAATTCAAGTGCTAAATCTCATTACGGGTCTTAAGAAATTCACCCAAGCTTTAAGTCTCCATTCAAATCTTCTTCAAGAAAATCTCCAAAGTTAAGTTATGTGGGGTTCAACCATTAGGTCCATTCACCCATGGTGCCCAAGCTTCCTTTTTACATAAATTTCATTTTTCTAAGTTGCTTTACTTATGAGACTTACTTATTATGAATTTGACTATGAATTATGTTGGGGTGTCATAAACTTGTGACTGTTTAAGCATGTTTTGAGCTATGAATCTATGGTCCATTATGTGATTTGACGAAGGGTCTTGACGTATCTTGCATAAGGGTATTACCAAGTACTGATGGGTGGTTTTACATTGATCTTTCTTGCCTGATTTCACTCTTGAATTGTATTATTTTGTTCTAACATTGCACACCCACCAAGTGTTTGATAAAATGCCTTTTAAGGATTCTTAAAGTTTCGATGATTCATTGGTTGATTTATGAGTCGAGAGACTTTATTATGATTTTGGGCTTTCTAGAGATGTGTTTAGTTCATGAAAATGTTGATAATGTTGTAAAGTCGTATTAAGTCCTTTTGTCAACAATGTTACCTCTTGTGAGCCTTTGATGTTGATGCTAATGTAAGGGTAGTGTTGATGATGACCCATTCTTATGTTTGATAATTAGGCTCACCATTTGAGGTCATTGATGTTAAGAGCTACTCATGTCATGTCTTTCATGTTTCTTACAAGTTATTAAAGCTATGATTATTTTAAGAATTCCATGGAATTAGACTTTGCACCGAGTGGACTAGAGGCGAGTCCTCAAGTCCCAAAACTACGTGCCACCAAAGGTGAAGGGATTAGAGGCGAGTCCCAAAATCACTAAGAGGCGAGTACCGTAAATATGAAAGCTTGAGGCAAGTACCCGAGTCTAGGACTAGAGGTGAGTACATGGTTCACACTAGGCTTAGTAGATCTACTCAGGCATTAGGAGGTTCACCTTGGCAAGTAACCTCCCCCTTTCTTCCGGTGTAGGGTAGACATCAGGATTTCAAGTTGTAGCTCGCTTGTTCTTATTTTATGTCTATTGAGGTTTCTTCCCACACTTATATATTAATATTCTATGTAAGATAAATGATTTTCAAAGCATGATTTACTTAAGAATTGATCATACATGTCAAATCATCATTATGCTATGTTTTGCTTATCATTATGCATTTTGACTATATTGTATATCTCTTGTTGCATTGCGTCCTACATACTAAGTAATTCAAACATTAATGCAAACTCAATACCTATAAAATGTTACCATATAGGAATCAACACTCCATTTACTATCCTCCTCCACGTGGCTAGTTTGTCATCTTGAAGATAAGCTTGGTGTGTCATCAAGTTCGAGGATACTATCTACTGTCTCTTACTATTTCAACAATTTCTTTATGTTAATGTTTGCCATTATGAGAGCGAGTTTGGAAAGTGTCTTGGCCCCCGCTCCAATCTAAGTTCAGAGGTGTTATTGGAATATTATGATGTATTTATGCTATGAGCTTGACTACTTATGATTTATGATATCAAAGAATTCCCTAGTCCTATTTATCCCTATCTTTACTCTCTTGTTGTTGTTTATTTGCTTCCATAACCAAGGATGTATGTATGATACGCTAAGAGGTTTGTTTGGGGTCCCTCTAGGTTGCCCATTCGCTGTGTCACATCTAGGCCCTAGGTCTGGATCGTGACAAACTTGGTATCAAAGCACTAGGTCGTTAATGGTCCTCGGCATCCAACACACCACATCGATTAGAGTCTTATTCATGGCTGTGAAATGTGCCACAACTATGAATAGGAAGCTATTAGGTGTTTTAGGAAATGTTTCCCTTCTTCATGGTCTAAGTCGTGCTTTAGAAGTGAGATAGGGCTTTTCCCTCTAATGAATGTTCTTTGCTATTCTAGTTGATTATGTTGCTTCAAAGAGGAAGGCCAAGGAGGGGTCGTGCAACTATGGGACAACCGACTTACCGTACTCCTCAAGCTCCTCAAGCTGGAAGGGCTACCGCAGTTGAGTTTTGGAATTCTATTACTATGTCGGCACATGCTATATCCTACCAAATAAACCAAAGAGCCAAAGCTCCTCATGCTAATACTCTACCCTTGAGAGTAAGGAACTTTTCTAGAATGAATCCACCCGAGTTCCATGGGTCTAAAGTGGATGAGGATCCCTAAGAATTCATTGATGAGGTGTACAAGGTGTTGCTATTATAAGGCTAAATTCGGAGAAAAAAGCAGAGTTGGCAGCCTACCAACTAAAAAGGGTGGCTCAAATTTGGTTTGTGCAATGGAAGGTGGAAAGGGGAAATCATGATGTTATTCCTTGGGAGGAGTTTGAGGAGGCATTTCTCAATTGGTTCTTCCCTCTTGATCTTAGGGAGGCCAAATTGATGGAATTCATGAATTTGAAGCAAGGGTCCATGAGTATGAGGGAGTATGCCCTCAAGTTCAACCAACTGTCCAAGTATACTCCACAATTGGTTAATGATCTGCAGTCAAGCATGAACAAGTTCATGATGGATGTGTCAGATTTGGTGAATGAGGAGTGTCGTGCTGTTGTGTTGATAAGTGATATGGATTTGTCCCACCTCATGACTTATGTCTAATAACTTAAGGGGGATAAGCTTAGAAAGAGAAAAAGTGAGGGATCTAAGAGAACTCGATTTAATGGTAGCTTCCAAGATCAAGAGTCCGACGATCTCCAAGCAAGAGGGTTGCAAAGGATGGGGTAGCTAGCCCAAGTATCAAGGTGAAGGTGTTGGTGGATAAGCTCCTCCTACATGCAACAAGTATGGAAGGTGCAACCCGGGAGATTGCTTAGTCGGTTCGGGTGCATGTTGGATGTGGTGGAATGGATCATAATATGAGACATTATCCATGGATCTCTAAGAACCATAAGGATGGTCGTCGACATCCTCAACCATACCCCTCTAGGAGTCACTACGCTTGGCATGGTACTTTGCAGGTAAGTTGAAGGTTTTGATTTTGATGGATTCGGGTTCCACTATTTCTTTTGGTTGCTAGTAGGCTTCTTGTATGATCCGAGTTGTTATGTGAACCTTTGGTGTCTATCCCTTGTTGAGCCTATTATTGCTGGAAAGGCCATAGGCATTGTTCCACATTCATATCGCATTATGTCTTGCATTGTGACTTGTAAGATTTGATGTGGTGGGTTTTGGTGTCATACTTGGGGTGGATTAGTTGCATGCATATTGTGTCTCTATTAATTGTAGGGCTCGTAAATTAAACTCGTCCTTGAGTGGTAGTGAAGAGGTAGTTCAATTTCTTATCTCAAGGTCCAATTGATTCCTAAGGATTGCATTTATCATCTTGTAAGATTGGGAATGTTGAGTCTAAGGTCCCTCCTATTGAGTCGATTCCGGTGGTCAATGAGTCCTTGATGTCCTTTTGATATTTTAAATTTAGGGTAGTGTCTTTTGGTGTGGCTAGTACATCAATTATGTCTATAGGTCTCATGAATAGGGTCTTTAATCCCTACCTTGTTATGTTTGTGGTGGTCCTTGGTTATGATGTGTTGGTTTGTTTCAGAAAGTGAGGAAGAGCTTGTGAATCATTTGAGGGTGAAGTTGTGAATTTTGAAGGAGTTGAGGTTTCTTGCTAATTATTGGAAGTGGGAGTCTTTGGAGTGAAAAAAGGGTGGTTGGAGAAGTACATCGGTTGACTAGGTTGGGGATGAGGTTGGGTAAAGTTGAGAATGGTGGTGTAGTGGTTTTTATGGTTTCGAATCTTCTTTGGTTGATGAGGTCTAGTTAAGCAAAGCCTTGATTTCCCCCTTGATAGTGTTAGAGGTCTTGGTGAGGGATGGTAGAGTGGAGGTTTTCTCCTAAGGGGGAGATGGTGGCCTTTGATGCCAAAATGGACTATGTGTGGTTAAGGTTGAAAATTGGGTTAAGGTCTGTAGGTCCTTATAGGGTTGGAGGTATTGGAAAGGTTGAACAAGGATTGGAGTTGCTCATGGATATGGGTATGGTTCATTCGATTTTCCCATGTGTCTATGTTAAGGTGGTGTGTGGTGACTCAAGTGCTATAAGACTCTTTGAGGTTATGGGTGTTGTGGAGGATGAGTTGGCTTAGGGGAAGATCCCGGTGGGGATATTGGATTAATGGATGGTAAAGTTGATTAGTAAGGATGTAGTGCTCGTGAAGGCCCTTTAGAAGAATCGTCAGTTCAAAAGTGTCTTTCGAGAAGCCAGAACGGGCATAGGGAAGCAATATTCATACCTCTTTCATTCTATTCAAGCTTATGACAACACTTCAATTCCTTTTTGTGATTTCAAGTCTTATGTTTCAGGCCCTATGTCATTTGCATGCATTTATGTTTATGTTGACAAGTTCATGGTGATTTTAACATTTATGTTAAGATTTTTTAAAGCAGTGTATAAGTGCATTGTTGCATTCTCGTTGGGGCTTATTTTTTCATAATTACTCTTCTTATGTACATTCTCTGACATAGGCAGATGAATCTTCCCAAGGGGGAGATATTGAAAGACCCCAAAAGGTGCCCGATAATGTGCCTCGAAAATGCCTGTAATCATAATTTCCTTATATTTCAAAATCTGTGCACGGTATCGAGAATCCGACTTCATATTCTTGATCAGGGGCAAAATTAAGTAGGTGATGGGTCTAACCTCGATTGTAGAGCAATTGTATCAAAATTCAAAAATCCTAAGAATGAAATTTCCATTAAGGGTTCGCTCCCCTAGCGCGACACAACCAGGGCGTGCCCATGTGTTATTTCTGCCTAGTTTTTGTTACTCGGTCCAAGGCTTTTGGATCTTGGGCCTAACTCTTCCCAATGTAAAAACACCTATATTTAGCCATATTTCACCTTCATATCATACAAGACATTCCCCAAAACCCTCTAAAAAATTAGACTAATATTTCACTCAAAAATCAAGTGTCAAATCTCATTCCGGATCTTAAGAAATTCACCCAAGCTTCAAGTATCATTCAAATCTTCTTCAAGAAAATCTCCAAAGTTAAGGTATGTGTGGTCCAACCATTGGATCCTTTCACCCATGGTGCCTAAGCTTCCTTTTTTACATAAATTTCATGTTTCTAAGTTGATTTACTTATGGGTCTTTCTTATTATGAATTTGACTATGAATTATGTTGAGGTTTCATAAACTTGTGACTGTTTAAGCATGTTTTAAGCTGTGAATCTATGATCCAGTATGTGATTTGATGAAGTTTCTTGATGTATCTTGCATGAGGGTATTACCAAGTATTGGTGGATGGTTTTACATTCATCTTTCTTGCTTGATTTTGATCTAGCATTGCATGATTTTGTTCTAGCATTGCACACCCGCCAAGAGTTTGATAAAATGCCTTTTTCAGAATTCTTAAATTTTTTATGATCTATTGGTTGATTTATGAGTAAAGAGACTTTATGATGATTTTGGGCTTTCTAGAGATGTGTTTAGTTCATGAAAATATTGATGATGTTGTAAAGCCGGATTAAGCCCTTTCCTTAAATATTTTACCTCTTGTGAGCCTTTGATGTTGATGTTAATGCAAAGGTAATGTTGATGATAACCCATTCTTATGTTTGATGATTAGGCTCACCATTTTAGCTCAATGATGTTAAGAGCTACTCGTGTCATGTCTTCCATGTTTCTTACAAGTTAATAAAGATATGATTATTTTAAGAATTATGTGGGATTAGATTTAGCACCAAGTGGACTAGCGGTGAGTCCCCAAGTCCCAAAACTATGTGCCACCGAAGGTGAAGGGATTAGAGGCAAGTCCCCAAATCCCTAAGAGTTGATTACCCTAAATATGAAAGCTTGAGGTGAGTAACCAAGTCTAGGAACTAGAGGAGAGCACCCGGTTCACACAAGGCTTAGTGATCCACTTAGGCATTAGGATGTTCACCTTGGCAAATAACTTCCCCCTTTCTTCCAGTGTAGGGTAGATATCGGATTCCAAGTTGTAGCTTGTTTGGTCTTATTTTATGTCAGTTGCAGTTTCTTCCCACACTTATATATTATTTTCTATGTAAGATGAATGATTTCCAAAGCAAGATTTACTTAAGCATTGATCATACATGTAATATCATTATTATGTTATCTTTTGCTTATCATTATGCATTTTGACTATATTGTCTATGTTTTGTTGCACTGCATCCTACATACTTAGTACATTCAAACGTTCTAACACATACTCTATGCCTATATGATGTTACCATGTAGGAACCAGTGCTCCATTTGACTATCCTCCTCCACGTCGCTAGTTTGATATCTTGAAGATAAGCTTGGTGAGTCCTCTAGTTTGAGGACACTATCTACTTTCTCTTGCTATTTCAAAAACTTCATCATGTTGATGTTTGACATTATGAGGGCGAGCTGGGAAAGTGTCTTGGCCTACACTCCATTCTACGTTTA
Source organism: Solanum ossicruentum (assembly GCA_025774065.1). Lineage (NCBI taxonomy): Eukaryota > Viridiplantae > Streptophyta > Magnoliopsida > Solanales > Solanaceae > Solanum > Solanum ossicruentum. The sequence goes on from JAOTQR010078005.1 coordinate 87,590, forward strand.
GAGATATTATTGGAATATTATGATGTATCTATGCTATGAGCTTGACTCCTTATGATTTATGATGTCAAAGAATTCCCTTAGTCCCATTTATCCCTATTTTTACTCTCTTATTGTTGTTTATTTGCTTTCACGACCAAGGATATTTGTATGATATGCTAAGAGGCTTGTTTGGGGTCCCTTCGAACTTTTCATTCGTCGTGTCACATCTAGGCCGCAGGTCCAGATCATGACAATTAATGGTGTTTTCATAATTATGGTTCTTCCTAAGGGTTTTTTGTGACTTTCTACGCTACCTAAAGACATTCAAATGGCCTATACTTTATTTCACTCATTCAAATTTATCCTTACACTTAGAATCATATTGAACTCTCCGTAAAAACTCTCTCAAAGGCTCTTGTAAAGATAAAGCTTCGGAATCAAGGGTAAAGGCTTTTCTTCATCAAGTTACTTCTTGAATCTCCTCCATTAGCTAAAGTATGTGGGATTGATTCTTGGTCCCCTTTCAACCAAAAAGACCCAAACTCTTTTCACTTGAATTTCATGAAATTTTGCTTACTTTAAATATGTATTTGAAAATTATTGTTTATTAATTCAATTGAAGTATGAGTTATGTTTTATTGTTGATTTTATGTTGAATTAAGCCCTAATATGTTGAATTACATGATTATTATGAATATTTGAATATGAATTATCCCCTTAAAGTATGATCTAAGCATGAGTAATCAATATTATGATTTGAAAATGGATTTTACTTATGGATTTACTTGAATTTCTTATTATATTATTGATTTTAGAATGAATCTATATTACCCATTGCTATTCACATATCATTCATAGTATATGCATTCATGAGCATTGAATTTTATTTAAATTATTAAGTGGGTTAAGCCCAATTATGTTTATATATAAAATTTTGATAAGATATTGACTATGACAAGAATGTGATCACATAAATGTCTATTGTTATTGGCTCTTTGAGCATATTGGGTGCTTGCACCATATTGTTATGTGAATATGCTATTCCTATGCATGAGAATCATGATTATGAACTATGATTTGGCTTTTTAGCCCAAGTATCAATGATTATGAAGAGTGTTTGGCTTTTAAGTCTAAATGTGCATTGAAATGATTTGAAATGACTATTGCTAATTTTTGAAAGCATGTATATGGATAAGTATTCTCGTGGGATGTTTTGACTTAGCACTGATGGATTGGGGGCGTTATGGGCTATCCCCAAGAGTCCTCTCCCTTTCCTTGAACTATGTGCCAATATAGGTATATGGTAGTCATTACCAAAATGATCGGATCATAAGGAATGGTTACATATTTATATGATATGACATGATATGTTATGATATGATATGATATGATGTGGGAAATCCTTCTCAAATGTCTGGGTCGTAAGGAAGGTGTGTCCATCCACCGAAATGATTAGGTCGTAAGGTGTAATATAGATTACCCTTGGCAAGTAATCTTTTCTTACCGATGAGAGGTCTTCATCAAACTAATTCATGTAACAGCTCACTCATGTGATTTATCGGTTATAGTCCATCCCCACTATATATGAGCATTATTGCATTTCATGCATCATTGATTTCATGGCATATTGTATACTATATCTCTTGCTATATATCTCTTTCTATATTATGTGCCCTTGCCATCTAACATTGAATGTAGGTTTGATAAGTTATATGCATTGCATGCCCGTATACTTAGCACATTCAAATGTACTAATGCATACTTTTACCTACATGAACTAACCATGTAGGGACAAGGACTACCTTCATCCACCATATAACGATTAGCTTGGATCTTGAGATTTGCTTGTTGTGGTGAGTACTGTATTCTAAGGACAAACCACCATTCCTCTACCTACGGTATTTTTATTATTATTTACTTAGAGGGTAAGCCCAGGATATGTCTTGGCCCCCGTCCTATCTTATAACTAAAGGCATTGGTTGACATCTTGTAGACTCTTTTACATTTATATGCTAAGTGTTGTATTAGGAGATTATGCTTATGGATATAGCTATCTATTGGATATCATTATACAGATTTGCTATGAGTATTATGATATGTTCTTACGTTATGTTATGAAAGATCCTAAGTCCCGAATTGCCCCGATGTTTTTCATACTTACCTACCCCTTAGACTTTGTGTGCTACATATTATGTGGATCCATATTAATCCCTTTCCCTAAGACATCCCTATAGCATGAGTCCTACTATCTCGTCCCTTAGAATATGTGTTTACAATTCGTATACGCTTCCAAACTAATGATGTGCATATGAATACTTTGAGGCTTGTTTGGGAACTCTCTAGTTCCATTAGCTATGTCACTCTTAGAACCTAGGTCTTGGCTGTGGCAAGCTTGGTATCAGAGCATTAGATTTGTAAATAATCCTTGGAGTCCAACATGTCACATCGAGTAGAGTCCTATCCATGGGTTTGAAGTGCACCATGCCTATAAGTGAGAGGCTATGATGGCGTTCTTGGAATTATTTCCTCGAAGAGCTCCCCTGAAATGCCCCAAAAAAGTGCTTCGAAAATGCCCATAATCGTATTTTCTATATGTATCAAAGTCTAGGTGTGATATCAAAAATCTGACTTCATATTCTTGATCATGGGGCAAAATTGAGTGGGAAGTGGGTATAACCCAAATTTTAGAGGACCCGTAGAGAATATTGATTTTCACTAATTTTTCGGAGAGAGTAGTAGTACGCGATGGCTCGTGACGCCGACCCATCACGGAGCAGTGTTAGTTCTTCCTTATTTTTTCTATTTTGCTTAAGGGCATTGGGGTCATAGCCTTATGCCCTCTTATGCGTGAAAACACCTATACTTAGCCATTTTTTAACACTATATCAGTCAAAACCCTTTCGAAAACCTCTCCAACACTTTATCAAATTTCCCACTCAAATTTCAAGGATTTCAAGCCTAACTTTGGAACTCAAGTATTCTCTTCAAGCTCCAAGTTCTCTTCAAGCTCATCTCAAGGAATCCCCAAATTTAGGTATGTGAGTTTCATCTATTGGGTCCTTTCACCTATGGAGCCCAATCTTACATTTTATGAAAATTTCATGTTTTCAAGTTGTATCTTCTATGGGTACCTCATATTATGGATTTTGATTATAAATTATGTTGGGGTTTTATAAAATGTTTATTGATTATGCATGTCTATCTATTCAAAGCTTATATTCTGAATTGGTTTTGTCTATAGAGACTATGTATGTTTTGAGCTATGAATATGATCTATTATGAGATTTGATAATGGATTGTAAAGTATCCTACATGAATATTTTACTATATGTTGGTGGGTTGATTTACATTGACTTTTCTCATATTATTTCACTCATGAATTGCATAATTTTGAACAAGCATTACGAACCCATGAAGTGTTTGATAAAATGTCTGAATAAGGATTCTCAAGTTACTGATGATCTATTACATGGTTTACAAGTTAAGTGACTATATGATGATTAAGGGCTTCTATGTATGCACTGAATTCATGAAACGTATCTATGGTGTTGTAAGTTGACTACACCTTGGTGGGGGCTGACATACCCAATCACCTTGTTGAGGGGGTGACATGCCTCCATCACCTTGTTGTGAGGTGACATGCCCAATCACCATGTTGAGGCATGGATACCTCAATGACCTTGTTGGGAGGTGACATTCCCAATCACCATGTTGAGGGGTGCATACCACAATAACATTGTTAGTGGGCGACATGCCTAATCACTCTATTGAGTGGTGGATACCTTGATCACCTTGTTGGGGGAATAACATGCTCAATCACCTTGTTGAGGGGTGGATACCTTAATCACCTTGCAAAGGGGTGACATGCCTTGGATTCTAAGTAGTAGTTTGCTTGGTCTATGATT